>BQKN01064802.1:393014-419601 GCA_022839385.1 Asparagus kiusianus
TATATATATATATATATATATATTTTTTTTTTTTTTCTTATGCTTTGTTCTAAATCATTTGATATGCAGAAGAATGGTTAAAATTTTCAGGAATAACAGATCGAGTCGATTAACTTGATCTTGTATCATATAAGAAAATCTCTGTTTTGAATGGATTGCGTAGGATGCGTACGTAATTGCCATAATTGAGAAGAGTAGTTCTCAAATTCATAGAGGAGATGGTCTACCAAAGATTGGATAAAACTCCTTTGCTGTGTCTTGTGGAAACCGTACCATTTCCGTCTTTTTAAACCTTGTACCTCGCTATCAAACAACTATAAAATTCAATTCTTAATTTTAGGAGATTAAACATGCAAACCATTTTGGATATTATATGCAAAACGTACTTTCTATGACATGGCATCCTGAAAAGTCAATGAATCTGTATGATAAAAATAATTAATAAACATGCATCCTACACAAATCTTAACAAGAAAAGGAAACAAACTAATATGCGAACAAAGACAAATATGCTTCTATTGGAAATACGAAAGATAAATACCTGTATATCTACCGGAAATCTCGATACTGTATCTGATAAAGCTGCATCAAACATATCATATGGCCGGCCAGCAAAGAGATCCTCCAGCCTCGTCTCCCATCTGTCGAGGGCCGAAGGCGTAATATGTGAAGCGTTAGGCCCATCAACGAGCTCATCGGTTCTCCTACACCAAACTGACCATAAAAAATACTCGTTAACATAAGAAAGTATGAGAATTTCAAATGGGCTAATTGCGAGTAGACCCCGTACACTGCACATAATTATGGATAGACCCCCTATAGTTCTATTGTAATTGTTCCACATAGACCTGTGAGTAAATTCTTTTGACTCTTTCGCCCTCAAGATATCTATTTGTCAAAAAAATAATTTCCTCCCTCTGAGGTAAGAGTCAAAAAAAATTCACTAAGGAGGTCTACCTGATACAAGGGGGATATCCATAATTGGATAGTAGTACAGGGGGTCTATGGCAATTGTAGCGTATGATTCATTCTGAAGAGATTCTCAACCATTTACCATATATTGCCCAAATGGCCCTTCTCCTCTCAGGAGTCATCAACAGTGTCCCTGACCAAAATCAATACCGAATTTAGAATCATCATCAATAGAAATCACTTATCATCAATTCAACATGAGCAATGAGACATCTAACCCAAGTAAAAGGTCTTGGCATACTCTGCACAAACTTCGCCACAGCGATCATAAGCTTCTCTAAGCAAATACAAAGTCCCGGGCACAACCATATCAGGCTTCACATCAATTGATGTGTTCATCTTCCTCCTTTGATCCTTAACCAAAGCAGCCTGCTTCAATACAACATCATAAACTTTCTGCTCCGAAGAAATAGCAACTTCTCCTGCGGGATTTGCAACCAAGCTCGATCGGATCAGGAAATTTCCATTGTTCTCAGACTCAAAACCGACGCAAGCATACTTTGAGTCTGTGTACAGTGAGCACAAGCTGCAAGTAGGTTTCTTTCGATGAAGATTGTCATACTTCGGGCTCCAAACTTTTCCTCTGATTGCCTCTGAAGAATTAAGACCACTGGGGATTTCTACAGGTGAAATTAATCGTAATAGCGCAACCACCATGCTTACTAGACTGAAAGTGAAACCAATGAATCTGATTTGAATTCCTTGTATGGATTCAAGGCAATCTTTTCTTTCTAGATATGCAGGATCTCTCTCTCTCTCTCTCTCTCTCCGCCTCCCCGACAGTAGGTACCCTGAAAAAAATCCAAAATTGATGGGAAATTTTAACGGGGCGTAAAAAATAAAGACATAAAACTAAAACCCATTTGTCGGAATCTTGAAAATTCTTGCTCTTTCTGTGAACGAAGATACACAACAAGGAATCTGAGAACAGAGTAACTGATAACGGGAGATTGCACTTTCAACAGAAGGGAACAAGAGTAAAAAGACTAAAAACAAAAGCCCATTAGCTAGAACCTCGAAATTTTTGCTCTGAGAGCAGAGGAGACTAATTAAGAGTCCTCTGTTTTGTTCAAACCATTGATGAAGGCTTGCAGTTTTAACATAACAGAGAGAGGGGGAGAGAGAGAGAGAGAGAGAGGAGAGAGAGACCCAGAAAAAGCCCACAAAGTTTATTCTAGGGAATGTACTCAAACCTCTAGCTTACAAAAGTTGAGAGCCACTCACCTCTTATCAATTCAATAGGAGTTTTAGAGAGAGAGAGAGAGAGAGAGAGAGAGAGAGAGAGAGAGACGTACACTCTTAATAATAAATCAACAGCAGGAGAGAGAGGGAGAAGAGAAGGAGCTTTTTCTTTCTCCAGAGTTCTCTGTCTCTTTCTCTTCCTAGGTTCCTTCTCTAATTCCTCTCTTCAGTCTCTTGTTGCTTCCCACTCCCTTGTTGTGTTTGAGGAGAGGAGAGCATGGAGGGAGGTCACGTGGCAGAGGGAAAGCCCAATGGGGGAGTGGGAGAGGTGATAGGGTTATCACATGGAGGATCCAACGTAACCCAACAGCGAATGAGATTGTGGCACGTGGTGCATGAACATCTTTGTTTGCCGCGAGGTTAGCCGTTGACTGCGGTGGATTTGTATGCGCGGTTGATCGTTCAGTTGAAGAATTATCGGATTTGGACATGAAAGAGGGAACCCGATAACCCAATTAAATCCATGTGGTAGGATCAACCCAGTAAGCGAATAAATCAATTCTTATTAGGTTGCGTTTGGATTCAAGTAATTAATTTCAAATTCCAGAATTGAATTCTAAAATTTGAAATCCAGAATTTCAAACTCAATTCATTCGTTTGGGAAACATTCAAATTTGAATTCCAGAATTGAATTTCAAATTCATGTTTGGCAAACTTTAGAATTTTCATTTTGAAATTTTCAATTGACTTGTTTACCAACTAGTAGAATTCTAAATATATAAACTAATATTGTAGTTCGAAGATAATTTAGAAATAAGATAACCAAGTTACACAAGTTATGCATCAAACTTGGTGGAAATAAATGCTTCAAATAGTATATCAAATCTTCAACTAACTTGAAATATAGATAAAATACCTTAAAACCTCAAATGCAGAAATGTTAGTAGTTGATCGAATAATCACCATAAAAATAACCGAAATTAGTCATCAATAAAAATTTATAAACTCATCAACCACTAGCTATAACAATAAATAAAGTAGAGGCTTCAAGCATTGCATATAACAATTCAACAAACCAAAAATCTAAAATATCCAACAAATACATATCAATAAAACTTAATATATCCCCATTATAAAGTGCCAATGTGTCATGCTTAAGTTGCTCTCGTACTAGTTTCTTTAAAACTTTTACATTTGATTCAAATGAAAGTTTCTTTCTAATACTTGTACACTTTTACTTTGTATTTTCTTGTTGTAACTCTCTCTCCTCACATCAAGAAATATTGCCTTGCGAGCTGTGGAATCACCTGAAACAACAACAAAAAGACTAAATCAGTTCCATCATTCTCAAAGACTGTGCAGACTTGCAACAAACTTGTAACAGAAAAGAAATCATTATTAGACCCTAGAGGGTGGGGGGGAGGGGTGATTAGGGTCTTATGCTAATATAATTCGATTTTATGTCAATTAAAATTATATTGATTAATTTGATCTTGCAAGAGATATATGAGATAGATATGAACAAGAATAAGCACAAATAAGATATACGCTAAGCAAACACAAACACACGATATGTTTACGAGGTTCGGTCCCCACGACCCACGTTTCCGCTCCTCACCACGAGGAGATATCCACTATCATAACCGGTTTGGAAGCCGGAACTTCTACACACTCGGTTTACAAGTTTATCGAAAACTCTCACACAACAAACACTATGCAATCACACTTTACACACTAAGTGTAGGATTCTAGCCCGTGTCCTCCTCCTCAAGTGCTCAGATACAACCTCTCCCTAGGTTTGTCAACCGACGCTACTCCTATTGGATTCGATCCTGTCTCACGCCTTACACTTCTCTCGGCGTACAAGTGTATTACAAGTGATACTCACAATAAGGGTTTAAATACAATGATTTGTTCTCGATAATAAATGAGAACACAATGAAGCTCACTCTCAGTAAATCACCCACCACTACCCAACAATATATTGTATGGAAATATTATAAGCTCAATAAGGTGTGTGTGATAAAAGCAAATAGAAAATATGCAACTCAATTAATATAGCTAAGATATGAAAATGAAATAATAAGCTATATGAAAATGAGTTTAGAAAACTTCTCAATAAACAAGAAGAACTGTAGAAGATGATGAGGATAAGATCCTCAGTTGGAGTTGAAAGCCTCTTCTTGCTGTAGAAAAACTCTTCTTTTAAAACAGATCAATAAACAACTTAAACACCTCTTAATCTTTTGTTAAAACACACTGTAAACAAAACTCTTGATGTTTAGAAAGAGGAAGGCATTGGGGTATTTATACCCACTCAATACATCAGCCAAAACAATACTAAAAGACCAAAATACCCCCAGAAAATCAAATCAGAAAATAGCCATTGCAACACAATAATTAATTCGGCGGTCGACCGTGAAAAACTGGCGGTGGATCATGAAGAACAAAAAGGGTTCAAACAGTTCTGGAAAGCTGGCGGTCGACCGTGAAAGTCTCTAGATGAGCCACGATCGACTGCCACGATCGACCGCGAGCCATTAAAAGGTAAAATGGGATTTTGAACTGTAGGCGGTCGACTGTGGCGGTCGACGGCAAACTGACACAGAGAATTTTTAGGTTTTTGGCTGACTTTAAAAATACAAAAAAAATATTAAATCAATTCCAAAAATAGTAAATCTTTGGAAAAAGTTTCTAGATGATAAAATAAACATGTTTGAAAAGGAATTTTTGGAAATGCAATTTTCGTTTGTGAAAAGTTACTGTTTTTGAAAAATATTCATAAAACCTGTTTTTCATGAACATAAAAATTAAACTATGACTTGTAAACTTCTGTATATATATCATGCATACATTATATATATATTATGAAGTATGAAAGAGATGTAAACATAAAATAAAAACTATTGTAACAAATTTTGATAAAAGATAATTTATATGATAGAAAAAGAGTCAAACTTGTGTTGTGTTTACATATTGAGCTTAAATATAGTCATACGATAAATGTAAACAAATCTACTCTTATACCTAGATGATTGCGCACACATGAACTTGAATTTTTAACTCTTGATCGCCATGTGTTGAATTCCTGTAAAGAGAAAAACAACCACAAGAACTAGAAAACAGATTAGCTATAAATTGTTTGACAAATCATCATCAAAACCATAGGGCCGACAATCATGTTCCATCGGTCAACAGCAGCAACAACCACAAATGTACCAAGAACAATCAGAAATGATAGTGAAATTTTGTAAGTTGCCCAAATAAATAAAGCACGGTTTCTAACATACGTGTGTATTGATCCGTGAATAAATAAACCATGGACATGTCATGTTAGGGAATAATTGTCATCCTCATTGTAAATATGGATAAATAAACCATATTGAATTTGTTGCAGTGGTCTTAAATTAATTATCAGTCAAACCTCAAAATGTACTCACAAGTTACATTGATTCAAGGATGAATCTTCCAGGTTTTTGTAGATCATATTTGCATGGGTGCTCCATTGAACACTGCACTTATCTATAGAGTTAAGGTTTAATGGAGGTCTTTCTGCTTTCTCACATAATGAAATCTAATGGCACTGCAAAAGACTCAAAAGATTTAAACTATACTAACCGCAGAGCAATAAACAGTTAAAAAGTACGTAAAACTCCTATTTACCAATAAAAGTTACAATTAGCAAATGATATATGACAGAGGAATAAATATCAGGCTGATCCCTGTAGACGAAGGTTTCTGCTTAGGAACGTTAGTAGCATGCCTATGTAAAATAGTTTCAGAAAACATTTTGCACACGGTATTATATGTATATATTCATTAGTGTGGACAACTAGTGTGTCTGATTCCCAACCTAAAAGGAGAAAGAACTCGCTTGGTCAGAGCCAAAATCTGGAAAGAAAACATTTGAATGCGAAAGAGTATCCTCTACTACCATTCTATTAATAGCTAGAAACTGACTAAGCAACTGCATGGTATTAGCATCAAAATGATGTACTCAACCTATGAACGACAACTAGCAGTAGTATGTTTAAATACGGTTAAATGTCTAAGTGCGCTAAATAATCCATTGTTCTTATGCATGTGAGGATACTTAACTAGTTAATAATTCCTATGACAGAGAAAAGAACTTGGTTGACTATGCACTAAAATATGTGTAGTGAACTTACCTCCTTGTCATTTACATGCAATTCAGAGAGAGAAAAACATATGAGTTTGAAACTGTACTGTCCTCCAACTTAATCCCAACCAAAGCCATAAAAAAGTTTTGTTCACAGACTGAGATATCATAGGTTGCTGCTATAGGAAAAAATACACAGGGTATTAATTTTTTTCCTATGTTTTCTTTTCAAGTTCCTGAATTTACCACTCCTCATGTTTAAGAGATTAATCACACCCTCTTAAATGGTTCTGCCACTATGCAGTCTCTATTAATTTAGCAAACAACCAAAGCAATTCCATCACAGTTTTTTCCTAGGTTTTCTCTTCAAATTCCTAAATTTACCACTCCAATATAATTAGATATACTTACTTACTCTTGTTTCTACAACTTTTTACATTCTTGATCTCTCCAAACCATTCCTCAACTACTTGTGTTTTGACAAGCAAAGCTTTAGGTTCAAGTAATCAATTCCACAAAACAAGAAACATGAGGAGTGGTGTAAACAGTGAAAAATATTCTGAACATAGATGTGACGCCCCAGGGTTCACACAAGGCTACAGTCCCAGATGAAACCCGGATTGTCAAACCTGCCAAGCACCAACCACCATGCTACGACATGTTTTACCATCACAATCACCATCTCTCTAGTGGAAACAAGAAATAGGTGAAGGTACAGACAGACAAAAATAGCAATAGGCAACATTGGATATACAAAGAAGAAGAATAAGAAATATCAATAATGAGCCCAACTGAAATAAAATAGAAATATCTCTGAGTATAAACTGGATCTCAAATACAATGAGTCAAATAAACAAAGTCTCACAAAAGCTCTCAACTCAAAACTAAAATACCAATCTAGAGTCTGAAAATAATCAACTACATGTGGAGTTCTGCAATAACTAGAAAGTATAATAAGTAGCTAATTGGACAACTAAGAAGTCCCATCAACCTACGACTCTCCGTGTACCAGATTCGCTGCCAGAAAGAGGGGAAACAACGAGCATCAAAGCGCTAGCGAGATCATCACTACCTCTCCCCAGGGGAAGGGGTAGGAATATATAAGAAAAAAAGAGTCTGTACTTACATATATCAAATCATTCATATAGCTCTCTATGAAAAACAAATAGTCAAGGAAACATACTCAAATCTCCAACATAAAGAATAAATACATCATCTCGAATTACATCCGAGTAGCCTGCTCTAATATAAGAGGATGTCAACCAAACCAAAACGAATATAACTGCCGTCCATAACGGGTATGCTAAAATCTCAAAGGAAATACCCTACTCGCGGGTAATCTATCATGGAAGTAAAACTTACAACTGATCAAATATCTATGTGTGCATCATCTTGTGCTATAGCGATACTCTTGTAATGCTCATACTCAATCACTCTGCGAAAATAGGATTTATTATCTCCCTATTCCGAATACATGTAATAACTATACTATTGTAATACTCTTACTTAATCGTTCTGCGCTAATAGGTTTTATCTTCCTATTTCCATATACGTGAAAGATCAAATACTAGTCATGTGTATTTATAAATTTTAACTTGTGACAAAAGTGTGTTAATTTAACACAAACCAAGCCTAAGTGCACATATCTCTGTGTGCGAGTCCACATCTGAAGTCACCATCATCCCAGGTGTTTAACAAGTTTTAACATTGTAGTTAATCATCGCAAGGTCGAGAGAAACGCTCGACAAACTAATATCAAACCAAAACCATACACAGACCAACATCAGGCTGGCGGTCGACCGTGGCGGTCGATCGCGACGTGCTCCAGAGACTACCCAGATCTCTACCCTGAACGTGGTCGACTGTGGCGATCGACCGTGAGCCCGAAGTCTAGTTTTTTTTTTAGATTTTTGTGTGTGTCGTATTCACGTCGTGTCTTTGTGATGCAAACATGGTAAAAACTTCATGAATCTTGCATACAAACATGTTACAGCAGATAGAAACATCTGGAAACAAACTCAACATATATAACCATGATTTTATACATTATATTTATATTCAAAACCCTAAAACATGCATAAAAGCACAAAACGATGAATCAAACTTCTTTCTTTAGATTAACCACATTTTAAAATTATCTTCAGATCTTAAATACATCTGTAAAATTCGTTCTTAACCTTTTTAGCATGAAAAGACCTAATCTTTATACATATAATACTAACGAGTTATCTTTTATTTATAATCTAGTCATTTAGGCTCTACAAAACATGTTTAAATCTCTTTAAAAATATTTTGAAAACTGGGAGGGGGATTAGCAGAGATGATACTTGCCTGAGATTGTCAAAAAACATTTTAAAAGCAAGGTTAAAAGAGATCTCCACTCCAATAGCCAAAAACTAAGAAAAAATCCCGCTCGAAAGCCTCCAATCTTCTCCAAGAAATCAAACTAGGGTTTGGGGGGTCTGATGGCTATTAGGGTTCTTAGGAAAATTGAGAAAAACATGAAAAAACTCAATATATATATATATATATATATATATCAGGGAAAAGAATATGAGTTTAGAAATCTGAAACCAACTCAAAACAAGAGAAAAATTCTCTGTAGGTTTCACGGTCGACCGGACTGGGCATTTCCAGTTTTTTATGAGTTTGGCCATTGTGCATGTTTCGATTCTTTTCTCTCTCATGTATGAACTCGTTCATACTCAAAACACTTGGTATTGTACTCATATACCATTAAATAATATTTATCATACTAAATATCCATATATTATAATTAATCTCATATTAATATATCATTCAAAAATTATCGGGGTTTTACATTCACCCCCCCCCCTAAGAGGATTTCGTCCTCGAAATTGAGCAGTCACATCACAAAGCTCAATAGCTGGGAAAAACACATTAAGAAGGTGTATTTCATACATAGAAAACCTTCTGCACCCATCTCATAGTATTAACACAATGATATTTAAAGTTAACAACTTAGAATGCAAATATTCTCACCTAAATCCCTAACTAAACAAAATTGATACGTCAAGCGAAATAATCCAAACAAGGAAACCCTAATGTATATACCATATGTTTCAAATGATTAAGGATCAGGTAACAATATCTCCTGTCTAGAGTTAAAGGTAAATATAAATGTGTCTAAACAACATAGATAATGACAATTATCAAAGCATTAACATCATACCTATCGAAACAGGTGTGGGTAGTCGCGACGAACATCCTCCTCGCCCTCCCAAGGAATCTCTTCGGCTTCTTGCTGGTTCCACTGAACTTTCACTAATGGAATGACTTTATTTCTAAGCTTTTTATTCTCTCTAGCAAGTATGCATACCAGAATCTCTATGGTAGTCAAGTCATCCTGAATCTCAATCTCTAGTGAGTCAATCACTCTCTGCTGCTCATCATCTCGCAGATGCTTCTTAAGCATAAAATATGGAAAACATCATGTACACTCGACATTGATGCTGGCAGGTCTAACCTGTAAGAAATAGCTCTAATACGCTCGATGATCCTGAAAGGACCAACGTATCTCGGGGCAAGCTTCTCCCGTCTACCGAAATACTGAACGCCCTTCATCGGTGATACTTTCAACATAACTAAGTCTCCGACCTGAAACTCTAAAGGTCATCTCCGCTGATCTGCATAGCTCTTTTGCCGACTCTAGGCTGCAAGAATGCGCTCTCGAATCAATGCTACATTTTTTGTGGTCTGTCTAACTAACTCCGGACCAATCAATAGACTATCCTCTGGCTCTGCCCAACATATGGGTGATCTGCAAGGTCTTCCGTACAAAGCTTCATACGGTGTCATCCCGATAGTAGCCTGATAATTATTATTATATACAAATTTAATCAGTGGGATGTGATCCTTCCAGCTACCCTAAAAATCCATAATGTACGCTCTCAGCATGTTCTCTAAGATCTGATTCACCCTCTCGGTCTAACCATCTATCTGGGGGTGAAAAATACTGCTAAATGATAACTGACTGCCAAAAGTATCCTAAAAACTCCTCCAAAAATAAGATGTGAAGACTGAGCCCCGATCTGATACAATCATCTCCGGGACTCCATGCAATCTAACGATCTCCCGAATGAAGATCCTCACATACATATCTGCTGTATAAGTTGTCCTCACTGGTAAGAAATGTGCAGACTTAGTCAATCTATCCACTATAACCCAAATAGAATAATTTCCTTTTTTTGACTTAGGCAACCTTACCATGAAATCCATGAAAATATCTGCCCACTTTCACTCGGAAATGGGTAAAGGTTGTAGGGTTCCTACAGGTCTCTTATGTTTTGCCTTAATCTGCTGACATATAAACACTTAGCCACATACTCTAAAATCTCTCTGCGCATACCACTCCACCAGAAATGCCTCTTCAGATCCTTGTACATTTTCGTCATGTCTGGATGCACTGTATATCTGCTATGATGCGCCTCATCAAAAAGTTCCTTCTTTAGTTGTAAATTATTTGGCATAACAATTCTACCCTTCATCCGAAGGCTTCCATCTATCCCTATAGTCCAATCATCCTTGGACTCTTTGGAAATCTCCCCCTTACGGGTTTGAATCTAAGAATCCTCTATTTGAGCTTCGACCACTATATCTCTCTAAGATGGTTGTACAGATAAAGCTCTTAAAAACACACGGCTCCCGCCAATCTCTGGTCTGAAATCAAAGTGACTGAGGTGTTGTCTTTCTTGTTTTGATGATGTTTAATAAACAATTTACTTATAATGTTATTTGTCTAGTGTTTGTGTTTTCGTATTTATTCTAGGCAAACAACAAGTTGGAGGATGGATGGATTACGCCATAACGATCATATCAAATGGAGGTTGGCGGAATAGTAGGTGAAGCTTTGTACAATTCAAGTTGAAGATCCAAGTTCAAGCTTCATCTGCAAGATTACCAAGTCAAGCTATTGAAGATCAAGATCAAGATTGGGTAATTTAGTTTAGGAGTTTATATTATGTGTGTTAGTACCTTAAGCTCAATATAATATACACACACATTTATTTGTTTCCATGTATATATATAGTTATATATATACATATATGTTTTGGTTTGATAGTTTTCAAGTTTTACTATGAAACAATTGAATATAATTAGAAAACATATTTTTGTTTCATACTTACATGCATATATATGATTTCATCAATATCAACTTTATTTAGTTCAATGAAATCATGTTTTTAGTACATTATATGTGTAATTTGATAAAATACTATATTCATTGTTTATAGACTTCATAACAATAGTTTACATCTTTCTTCAAGTATATAAAATCATTTTGTGAAGTTTCAAAACATGGTTTAGCCAAAATGTCAAAATTCACATGTTTACATTTTTATGTTTTGGACTATTTTGTAAAATAATGATATTTTTTATTTGGGAAGTCTTTTTTAGAAACTAGTCTTTGTAACATGTTTATTATCATGTCTATAATCATTCCCCAAAGTTTTACATTTTTTAGAATTTATTTGATATTTTTAAACAGGGTTTTAAAATCAGCATTTTACTTTCAAACCTAAAATATTTTGTATCAGTTTACGGTCGACCACCACGGTCCACCGCGCCTATGTTTTTCTCTGAGTGGGCAGCAGAAATTTTCACGGTCGACCGTGACGGTCGACCGTCAAGCTGAAAATTCCTACAGTCGACCGCCACAGTCGACCGTCGAACTCTCTAGAAGTTTTCTCTGCTTTGATAACCTTCGCGGTCGACCGTCACGGTCGACCGCCGCACTGTCAAATCTGCTCCAACGGCTAGTTTCCAGAGCCGTTGTTGAGCTGGTTTTTTGGTCTTTTCTTGGCTTTCTCTTGGCTTTGGGGTTTCATATAAATACCGCCTTATACCTAAGTTTTCAGCAGCAAATCCAAGAGGTTTAACAAAGTTTTAATCAAGGGTTTAATTTTGTTTAAAGTGTGTTTATAAGCTTTTAAGCATTTGAGTGTGTTTCGGTTTTGTGAATCAATTCCACAAGAGCTTGAGGAGATCATCTATTTGGTGTTTGAGCATCCAACTCTTCTCCTTTCACTCTTGATCTATTAAGAAGTTTTCTAAACTCAATCTAGCTTTATGTTTTATATTGTTTGATTGTCATTTTATTAAGCTAGTGTTCATATTGAGTTTAGTTGATTTTATTTTCTCTTTGTTTACACATACACAACCATTGAGCTTATTGTATTTATATTCATAGTACAATTGGGTTGTGGGATTGTGTAACTTAGAGAGTGAGCTTATAATTCATTCTCATCCATTATAGAGAACAAACACTTTGTATTGTGTTTTATTGTGAGATCGCTTTGTAATACACTTATACACCAAGAGAAGTGTGTGGCGAGAGTCGAAGATCGTCCCAAGAGGAGTGGCATCGGTTGACGAACCTAGGGAGAGGTTGTATCTGAGCACTTGAGCGAGACACGTCTAGTTCAACACTTGAGAGGGTGTAGAGTGGGATTACAAGAGTGTGTTAGTTGTAGAGTTTTTGGTAAACTAGAAAACCATATTGTGTGGTGTAAATGTTGTTCGGGTAAGCGTAGAAAACCCAGTTGTTGTGATAGTAGAGATCTCCTCGAGGTAAGGAGCGGAGACGTAGGTCAAGTGGTTAGATCGAACTCCGTGATCATATTGTTTTGTTTGTGATTGCATTGGCGTTCTTGTTCTTGCATTCATATCTTATATCATCTTTGTGTATTGCTCATCATATTGTCCTATCTCTTTTGTAGTTTGTTTATTTTACCCTTGTGTTAGTCTATATATCCTTGCTCATATATTTGTAATATCTCATTGCTAGGATATATTCATTTGTTCATATTACTTATTCTTGCTTGTAATATATTGTATATCTATCTTCCAAGAATAATTTATTAATAAGTTTTTATTGGTATAAAATCGGATTAGATTGGCATAAGACCCTAATCACCTCCCCTCTAGGGTCTAACAATTGGTATCAGAGCTTGGTGCTCTTTGATTTAAGGACTAATCACCTTGAGTTAAAGATCCAAATTATATTATTTGTGCCTATCTAGTTATGATTGCATTTGTCTTGCTTGCATATATTCACATATATATCATGAATATAAATATATTTCGTTTAGGCTATGATTCAAATATTACTCCAAAATTTAAAAATTTCCCTTATGCTCAATGGTGTTCAAAATTTAAAATATTTGTTGAATCTAGAAATATTTACTTATGAGAAGTTATTGATTATGCTTATATTTTGCCCACATTGGAGAAATCCAAGTAGAGCAATCATGATAAGAAAATGTTTTTAATGAACAAGCTTTTGTTAGAATTTTTGCTTAATGCTTTTGACTCATCCTTTTCTAACAAATTTGTTCATTTTGATAGTGCTTACAAACTTTAAAAATTTATTGAAGCACATCAAGGAGACTTGGAGGTAATCCGACAAGCTTTGGAGGATTCTTCTTCAAGTTCATGTGGAGCATCATGCACACGGCTATAAGAGGATAATTCTTATGTAGTAAGCGATTCCGATTCCGATAATGATTTATCTATTGATGAACTCGCTTGTGCATATGAGAAATTATCGCATGCCTACACTAAATTGCAAAATAATTTTATTGATCTCAAAAGCAAGCATGTTAGTTTAAAATCCGATCATGAGAAGCTAGCCTCCAATCTTGATATCATTTCTCAAGAAAATGTTGCTCTTAAAGGAATTAATGATATGTTAAAATTAAAAAATAAAAAATTAACTTCATCCATTTGTAGCTTAACTCATGCTAATAATGATGTCATGATAGAAGTAGAAACTATTAGAAATGAGTTTAATTCATTTAGAAATGATCATGTTTCATCTACTTCTATTTCCAATGCTTGTATGCATAATGATGAGTTGAATCATGTGAAATACCGCATATCTTATTTTGATTCAATATTAAACACATGCATTGATAATCGTAAGAAACTTATGGACACGTGTGCTAATTCTAGTGTTATAACTTATAAATCACCTACACACTATGCACACTTATATAGCAAAGTTTACAAATGCTCAATTTATGGTCTTAAAGGCCATTTAGCTAAATTTTGCTATGATGCACACAAATATAAAAATATCAATGCTCCTTGTGCATCTCATCAAGTCTCTTCATCACATGTACACACATGCACCCATTGTTCATCATAAATATGCTAATGTGTATCGTTGTGATTTTTATGGTAGAGTTGGTCACTTAGCTAAGTTTTGTTTTGATTTGCGAAAAGTTTCTAAATCGCAAAATGTTTCAAGTAGACCAACATTAATTCAAAATGTTTCTAATTTGCAAAATAATCTTAAAAGACCATCTTTATTTGCAAATGTTCCTCGTGCACATCCACATGGTCAACATAACCAAATGCATCCTCTTCATTGTACTTATTGCAATCGAATGTGTCATTTGCATAATTATTGTTATGACTGGACCCGTTTACTAAATGCGCCCAAATGGGTTCATAACCCTAGGGCTTTGAGCTTAAATGATAGGGGTCATGTCCCTAAACCTTTTGGTACTAAGAATACTTGGGTACCAAAATAAATTTGAATTTAAACCAAGAATTTTAGTGTTTTTATTTTTTCCTTTTTCTTGGTTTTGAAAAACTATACTTTAAACTTTTGAACATAAAAACAATTTTTTCTGTATTGATCAAATTCTTTTGTTTTCATGATTATTGGTTTTATTTTGATGAGAGGTTTGTAGTTATATACCCCCCCCCCCCCCCCGAATTTATTGGGTGTTTATTCCCAAATCTTGTTTACCGGGTACTAATAATCTTTATATGGGTTGTTACTAGCTCAAGAGCTAGATATAGTTACCTCTCTTAACTTTTGAAAATCAATGATGGTTTGGTTTTATACTCTTAAAAATGATTTTTTTAAAATCCATAGTTCATAATTCTTGTATGTTACTTTTGAACTATGAAAATTTTGCTTTGATTTGTTCTTTTGAATTCATTATATAAGCACAAATAGATGATTCAAATTTCAAATATGCTTTATAATGTATTCTTTATGTGGTTTGATCAAGTTTTACAAAGAAAATTTCCTTTTTTTTATCAAACATTGTTTTTGGACTTAAATCTTGATTTATGATTTTATTAATTAATTTTTTTTCATTTGAAAACTTTTTGCATGATTCTCATGTTCTATCTTTTGATTTCATAAATCTATTTTTATATACTATGTTTTTAAAATTGTGTAATGAGACACTTCTTTCATATTAACATATTTATATGTGTTCTCATTATCCTTTTTGTATGTAAGTTATGTTTAGCATGTTTTTAATCTATGCTTTCTCACATATGTATGCCTTAGCATTCATTTCATACATTCATGAGGCATCTTGATAGGGGGAGCAATCCCTATATTTTTATACTCACTCATGCATATTGATAGGGGGAGCTTTCGCTCTCTTTCATCTATATGATTTTCCCCTTTTTGATGTTGTCAAAGGGGAGAAATATTGTGAGTATATTCTTTCTTGTTTATATGCATGATATATTATATTTTGTATATTCATTTCCTTTCATGCATATATCCTTTTTGTAAATTGTTTGTCATCATCAAAAAATGAGAGATTGTTGGCCTTCTTGTTTTGATGATGTTTAACAAACAATTTACTTATAATGTTGTTTGTCTAGTGTTTGTGTTTTTGTATTTATTCTAGGCAAACAACGAGTTGGAGGATGGATGGATTGCGCCATAACGATCATATCAAATGGAGGTTGGCGGAATAGTAGGTGAAGCTTTGTACAATTCAAGTTGAAGATCCAAGTTCAAGCTTCATCCGCAAGATTACCAAGTCAAGCTATTGAAGTTTAAGATCAAGCTTGGGTAATTTAGTTTAGGAGTTTATATTATGTGTGTTAGTACCTTAAGCTCAATATAATATACACACACACATTTATTGGTTTCCATGTATATATATAGTTATATATACATATATGTTTTGGTTTGGTAGTTTTCAAGTTTTACTATGAAACAATTGAATATAATTAGAAAACATATTTTTGTTTCATACTTACAATCATATATGATTTCATCAATATCAACTTTATTTAGTTTAATAAAATCATGTTTTTAGTGCATTATATGTGTATTTTGATAAAATACTATATTCATTGTTTATAGACTTCATAACAATAGTTTACATCTTTTTTTAAGTCTATAAAATCATTTTGTATTGTTTCAAAACATGGTTTAGCTAAAATGTCAAAATTCACATGTTTACATTTTTATGTTTTGGACTATTTTGTAAAATGATGATATTTTTCATTTGGAAAGTCTTTTTTGGAAACTAGTCTTTGTAGCATATTTATTATCATGTCTACAATCATTCCCCAAAGTTTTATATTTTTTGGAATTTATTTGATATTTTTAAACAGGGTTTTAAAATCAGCATTTCACTTTCAAACCTGAAATATTTTGTATCAATTTGCGGTCGACCGCCACGGTCGACCGCGCCTATGTTTTTCTCTGAGTGGGCAGCAGAAACTTTCACGGTCGACCGTGACGGTCGACCGTCAAGCTGAAAATTCCCACGGTTGACCGCCACGGTCGACCGTCGAACTCTCTGGAAGTTTTCTCTGCTTTGATGACCTACGCGGTCGACCGCCGCGTTCGACCGCCGCACTGTCAAATCTGCTCCAACGGCTAGTTTCCAGAGCCGTTGTTGAGCTGGTTTTTTGTCTTTTCTTGGCTTTCTCTTGGCTTTGGGGTTACATATAAATACCCCATTATACCTCAGTTTTCAACAGCAAATCCAAGAGGTTTAACAAAGTTTTAATCAAGGGTTTAAGTTTGTTTAAAGTGTGTTTATAAGCTTTTAAGCATTTGAGTGTGTTTCGGTTTTGTGAATCAATTCCACAAGAGCTTGAGGAGATCATATATTTGGTGTTTGAGCATCCAACTCTTCTCCTTCCACTCTTGATCTATTAAGAAGTTTTCTAAACTCAATCTAACTTTATATGTTATATTGTTTGATTGTCATTTTATTAAGCTAGTGTTCATTGAGTTTAGTTGATTTTATTTTCTCTTTGTTTACACATACACAACCATTAAGTTTATTGCATTTACATTCATAGTATAATTGGGTTGTGGGATTGTGTAACTTAGAGAGTGAGCTTATAATTCGTTCTCATCCATTATAGAGAACAAACACTTTGTATTGTGTTTTATTATGAAATTACTTTATAATACACTTGTACACCGAGAGAAGAGTGTGGCGAGAGTCGGGGATCGTCCCAAGAGGAGTGGCGTCGGTTGACGAACCTAGAGAGAGGTTGTATCCGAGCACTTGAGGGAGACACGTCTAGTTCAACACTTGAGAGGGTGTAGAGTGGGATTACAAGAGTGTGTTAGTTGTAGAGTTTTTGGTAAACTAGAAAACCGTATTGTGTGGTGTAAACGTTGTTCGGATAAGCGTAGAAAACCCGGTTGTTGTGATAGTAGAGATCTCCTCGAGGTGAGGAGCAGAGACGTAGGTCAAGTGGTTAGACCGAACTCCGTGATCATATCGTTTTGTTTGTGATTGCATTGACGTTCTTATTCTTGTATTCATATCTTATATCATCTTTGTGTATTGCTCATCATATTGCCCTATCTCTTTTGTAGTTTGTTTATTTTACCCTTGTGTTAGTCTATATATCCTTGCTCATATATTTGTAATATCTCATTGCTAGGATATATTCATTTGTTCATATTGCTTATTCTTACTTGTAATATATTGTATATCTATCTTCCAAGAATAATTTATTAATTAGTTTTTATTGGTATAAAATCGGATTAGATTAGCATAAGACCCTAATCACCCCCCTCTAGGGTCTAACATGAGGATATTAAGATCCCGATGAAGTGAACACCTCAAAGCTGCTAGCCCACGACGACGCCTGCTTAATGCATCAGCTACCACATTCGTCTTTCCAGGATAGTACTAAATAGCAAATTCATAATCCTTAATAAATTCTATCCATCGACGCTATCTCTGATTAAGTTCTTTCTGAGAAAAGAGGTATTTTAAACTCTGATGATTCATGAATAGCTCAAACTGTACTCCGTACAAGTAATGTCTCCACGCCTTTAGTGCAAATACCACCGCTGCTAGCTCCAAGTCATACGTGGGGTAGTTCTGCTCATGTGTCCTCAACTACCTCGAAACATAAGCTATAACTCTCTAGGTCTGTATCAATACACCTCCAAGACCCAATAAGGATACATCAGTGTAGACAACAAAAGTCTTATCACTGCTAGGAATAACCAAAACTGGTGCTGAAGTCAATTTAGTCTTTAAAGTCTCAAATGCCTTCTGGCACTCTATGCTCCAAATAAACTGTATACCCTTCCTAGTAAGGTATGTAAGTGGTGTGGCAATCCTCGAGAAGTCCTGAATGAATTTTCTGTAATAGCCTGCTAGGCCTAAGAAGCTATGAATCTCGGTAACTGTCTTCGGTGACTCCCAATCAAGTACGACTTCTACCTTAACCGTATCTACTGCAATGCCCTCCCGACTGATGACATGGCCCAAAAATCTGACATCTGATAACTAGAATTCATACTTGCTAAATTTAGCATACAACTGGTGCTCTTTCAATATTTGAAATGCTAACCTCAAATGCTGCTCGTGCTCGGCCTCCGACCTCGAATAGATAAAAACATCGTTGATGGAAACTATCATGAACTGGTCCAAATAAGGAGGAAAAACTCGATTCATCAGAATGAATACTGCGGGTGCATTGGTCAACCCAAATGGCATGATAAGAAACTCGAAAGACCCATATCGAGTCAAGAAAGTGGTCTTGGGAATATCCATCTCCCGAACTCGTAACTGATGATAATCAGAATGAAGATCTATCTTTGAGAAACACTACGCACCCTGCAACTAGTCAAACAAGTCATTGATCCTCGGTAATGGGTACCTGTTACGGATAGTAACCTTGTTCAACTCGCGATAATCTATAAATAATCGCATACTCCCGTCATTCTTCTTCACAAAGAGTACCGGTGCTCCCCACGGAGAATGACTCCGTCGAATGAAGCCCTGAGACAACAACTCATCATCTGGATCTGTAACTCTCTCATCTCAGCAGGCGCCATACGGTAAGGAGCTTAGGAAATTGATGGAGTGCATGGCTACAACTCTATGCAAAACTCGACCTCTCTCACTGGAGGTAATCCTGGTATGTCCTGGAAGACATCCTGGTACTCTGAGACTACTCGCATCTAACTCAAATCCGCGCCTCGATCCTGCAATATCACATCCTCTACGTATGCCAGAAATGACTTCACAAACTGGTTACATCTGGAGGTAGCTACAACTAACTCAGACCCATCAAATGCTCACAAACTGACTGTTTTCGCAAAATAGTTAATACTCACATGATAGAAAGATAGTCAATCCATACCAAGAATCACATCAAATTCAGACATGCAGCACGATCAAATCAATCGTAAACTCAGAATCGTCCAAACTGACGATGCATCTCCTACAAACATTCTCTAACAGAGACATCTCTCCCAACGGAGTGGATACAGATAAAGGAAAATCTAACGGCTGAGCTACAAGCTGGAGTCTAACCGTAAAATCATAAGAGATAAAAGAATGCAAAGCGCCAGAATAAAAAAGAATACGTGTTGGAAAGGAATTCACACGGAATGTACCTTCCACCACAGCTCCGCTCGTTCCATGATCGCGAGGAATAACTTCATACACTCTACGGGTCTGCTGTTCTGCATCACCTGGAGTGAATGGTGCCATCTGTCTCTGCTGGGTCTCCTGGACCGCTCGAACCTGTCCCTCAATCCTAGGGACTGCTGGAGGTGCCTCAATCCTCAGTTGCTGGCCCTGACCACGTCCCTAAGCACGGTTTTGTTGATGCTGCTGAGTCCTGCCCTGCTGGCCTGCTGCAGGTGCACTGCGGTACTCTGCAGCTTTGTGTCCAATCTTGTTAAAATTGTAACAAGCCCCCTAAAATTGGCACTATTGCTGCGCTCTCTGGTCTTGCTGATGGTCCTTCTTATGGGGACCCTGCTGATGCGGACCGTTACCCTGCTGATGGGTTCCTCCTGAGCCTCCAAATAGTCTCTTGCCCTTTCCTTTGTCCTCGGACTGTCCTAACTTACCATTGTCCTTGCCCTTGATGAATATGGCTTTATCTATCCCTGAGTCAATGCAGCATCTGCCACTTCCCGCACTAAACAAAACCTCCGAGATACTATGTACCAGCGTAACCCTAGACGAAGTCCCTTTAGGAACATCTGAGCTTGACGCTGCTCTATGTACCACATACCGGTGAACCTAAGCAATGACATGAACTTACTCTCAAAGTCCATGACAGACATATCCCCCTGCTCTAATCGAGCCAGCTCTAACTCTTTTCTGACTTTTGCTGCAGCTGAAACATACCGCTTATCAAAAAGATGTATAAAGGTCTCCCACGAAATCGTCATCCTCTGCTCTGGGGTGAAACAAAGTCGATACCATCCTCCTGCGTCGCCCTTGAGACTAAAAGCTGCTAACCTTTGCTTTTGCGCAGTATTCATATTAAGCATGTCCAGAATATTACTTACATCCTCCTTCCATTTGTGTGCTACAATGGAGTCCGTCGAACCATGAAACTCTGGAGCCTTCAACTTCTGGTACCTCTCTACCAAACGAAGCCAAGCCTCCTTCTCAGTCACTCCATCATCAACTGGAGGTGGTGGTGTAACTACCGGTGTCCTCTTTGGTATATCCTCCTAAATGGGAGTTCCCTGTTGAACCTGATCTACTAATTGCTCCTCAATAGCCGCCAAAAGAGTTGCCAAGGGCCTTATGACATCCACTAAGTACTGCGGAGCCTGCTGTAGCTCGGGCTCCCTATCATCCTACTCAACTCCCCGAGCACGAGTAACTCGGCGTCCACGATCTGTTCCTGACATCTATAATTCCAAAATAAAGCTTATTACGCAGTAAATAGGATCTCAAGCATGAAGGATATAACATATACCAATAAGTAAATCATATCACATATATCTCGTATCATGCTTTATTATTCAAAGCAAATAGATGATCAAAAAAAATTAGATTTTTCACGTACATATATAGTACGTCCTCACTCATACTAAGGATTCCTAGCGGACTGTATACATGATCCCTAGTAAACTCTATCCTAACTCCATAATATGACACAGGGATGATCCTAAGGATATTGGAACTAGAGCTGTGATACCAACTGTGACGCCCCAGGTTTCACACAAGGCTGCAGTCCCAGATAAAACCCGGATTGTCAAACCTGCCAAGCACCAACCACCATGCTATGATATGTTTCACCATCATAATCACTATCTCTCTAGTAGAAACAATAAATAGGTGAAGATACAGACATGCAAAAATAGCAATAGGCAACACTGGATATACACAGAAGATGCATAAGAAATATCAATAATGAGCCTAACTGAAATAAAATAGAAATATCTCTGAGTATAAACTGGATCTCAAATATAATGAGTCAAATAAACAAAGTCTCACAAAAGCTCTCAACTCTAAACTAAAATACCAATCTAGAGTCTAAAAATAATCAACTACATGTGGAGTTCTGTAATAACTACAAAGTATAATAAGTAGCTAATTGGACAACTAAGAAGTCTCATCAACCTGCGACTCTCTGTGCGCCAGATTTGCTACCTAAAAGAGGGGAAGCAACAAGCATCAAAGCACTAGCGAGATCATCACTACCTCTCCCCAGGGGAAGGGGTGGGAATATATAAGAAAATAGAGTTAGTACTTACATATATCAAATCATTCATATAGCTCTTTATGAAAAATAAATAGTCAAGGAAACATACTCAAATCTCCAACATAATGAATAAATACATCATCTCGAATTACATCCGAGTAGCTGCTCTAATATAAGAGGATGTCAACCAAACTAAAACGAATATAACTACCGTCCATAACGGGTGTGCCAAAATCTCAAAGGAAATACCCTACTCGCGGGTAATCTATCATGAAAGTAAAACTTACAACTGATCAAATATCTATGTGTGCATCATCTTATGCTATAGCGATACTCTTATAATGCTCTTACTCAATCGCTCTGCGGCAATAAGATTTATTATCTCCCTATTCCGGATACATGTAATAACGATACTATTGTAATACTCTTACTCAATCGTTCTGCGGTAATACGTTTTATCTTTCTATTTTCGGATATGTGAAAGATCAAATACTAGTCATGTGTATTTATAAATTTTAACTTGTGACAAAAGTGTGTTAATTTAACACAAACCAAACCTAAGTGCACATATCTCGATGTTCGAGTCCACATCTGAAGTCCACCATCATCCCAGGTGTTTAACAAGTTATAACATTGTAGTTAATCATCACAAGGTCGAGAGAAATGCTCGACAAACCAAAATTAAACCAAAACCATACACAGGCCAACATCAGACTGGCGGTCGACCGTGGCGGTCGAGCGCGACGGGCTCCAGAGACTACCCAGGTCTCTGCCCTGCACGCGGTCGACCGTGAGTCCGAAATCCAATTTTTTTTCTAGATTTTTGTGTGTGTTGTGTTCACGTCATGTTTTTGTGATTCAAACATGGTAAAAACTTCATGAATCTTGCATACAAACATGTTACAGTAGATAGAAATATCTGGAAACAAAATCAACATATATGACCATGATTTTATGCATTATATTTATATTCAAAACCCTATAACATGCATAAAAGCTCAAAACGATGAATCAAACTTCTTTCTTTAGATTAACTATGTTTTAAAATCATCTTCAGATCTAAAATACATCTGTAAAATTTGTTCTTAACCTTTTTAGCATGAAAAGACCTAATCTTTATACATATAATACAAATGAGTTGTCTTTTATTCATAATCTAGTCATTTAGGCTCTACAAAACATGTTTAAATCTCTTTAAAAATATTTTGAAAACTGGGAGGGGGATTAGCAGAGATGATACTCACCTGAGATTGTCGAAAAACATTTTAGAAGCAAGGTTGAAAGAGATCTCCACTCCAAAAGCCAAAAACCAAGAAAAAATCCCGCTCAAAAGCCTCCAATCTTCTCCAAGAAATCAAATTAGGGTTTGGTGGCTGTTAGGGTTCTTAGCAAACTGAGAAAAACGTGGAAAAACTCATATATATATATATATATATATATATATATATATATATATCAGGGAAAACAAATATGGGTTTAGAAATCCGAAACCAACTCAAAACAGGAGAAAAATTCTCTGCAGGTTTCGCGGTCGACCGTGACGGTCGACCGGCTGCGGTCGACCGGACTGGGCATTTCCAGTTTTTCATGAGTTTAGCCATTGTGCATGTTTCGACTCTTTTCACTCTCTTATGTATGAACTCGTTCATACTCAAAATACATGGTATTATACTCATATACCATTAAATGATATTTATCATACTAAATATCCATATATTATAATTAATCTCATATTAATATATCATTCAAAAATTATCGGGGTTTTACAATAGAGACCTACCAGACATTAATCATAGAAAGCGGTAAAGGGAAGGCAAATATTACCCAAAATCGGATAACAAGACTGATTATCTACATATTAATAGGTCTGAGCCTCAAAATTGAGCAATATAATTTGTATTGGCTCTAGATATGACCATTACAAATTTGAAACTCATACATGATCAGTTCCAAGATATCAACGTATATAGATGACTGTACTAGCAACAAGACCATGCAGTATACTGATACATATTCTACAAGACTCAAAATTGATCAAATTATAAAACCAAGATTTTATGAGGGATCTAAAAGTTTAACGTAAAGACCATAAAACTATGCAAAATATTAACATGAAAACATGAAAGAGACATGTCTTTATGCCAATCTTGATTTGAAACAATAAAAAGAATTAAGTTAAAATGAATCACTTACTTCTAGCTTGAATCTCCTCCCGCAACTCGCTGATAAAAGCCTGCAAATCCAAAAAAGAAGAAGAAGAAGAAGAATTCAGAACAAACCCAAAATTAATCCAAAAAAAAAAAAAAAATCCATTACCAAATCCAAGAAAAAGAACAGAACCAAAGTTAGCATATAGAAGAAGAGAAAGAGAGGTGAAAGCTTGAACCCCAAAATCTCAATTTTGATCTAGGTCTATGGCTTTGGTGGAAGAGGAGAGGATTAAGAGGGAGCTCGGAAGAGAAATCAATAGCGAGAATAGAGTTTGAATCTAAGATTTAGGGTTTTGGTGGAACTGGAGATAGAAGATCGAGAGGTTCTCACCATTTTTGATGATTGTCGTCATCGTTGGAAGTGAGATTAGTGCTTGTGAACTATCATCGGTGATTATCATCATCGCCAGAAGTGGAGAGAATTATCACGAGAGTATCGGGATTGAGAGAAGTGGAGAGAGCGATCGCGACTCTATCAGGAATGCGTGGAATTGTAAATGACATGGTATAGCTAAGGATTTAGAATTCTTAGTGCTATTATGGGTTTAAAAGGTTAATGGATTTGGGTCAATGTTTGGTATTCAAATACTTTTGAATCCAAGCAATGTAATTGGGCCAATTGCGGTATTTGAAATGAAATACTGGTTACCAAACAGTCTGTTAGGAATTTTTAGTATTAGTCCTTATATCTTCACTAATTGCATATTAGTCCCTCAAATCTTAGAAATTGCATATTAGTTCCTTAAATCCTATGAGGTCTTGCAAAAATGATCCTTCAAGTTAACACGTTAACTTTTAGGAGAATATTCCGTCAAATCTTGCAGGTGGAGGCAAAGTGATCGTTGTACCCTGCTGTTATGTTTCCAACTTCATTTCTTAATGGGTTCAATCACAATACCAGCTTAAAAAAATACCTAACTCTCTTGAGATCTTCCTCTCTAATGGTTAGGAAAGAATCCTCACCCAAAGTTGAACTTTTACAAATGTTTGAAACATTAGGAAGAGAGGTAGTTTAGTGATTACAAACATTGGGCTAGGAGTTTACCTAATACTGGTTAGATTTGTTAATTGAAAAACTAGCATATAAATCATTTTGCAAGACCCTATAAAGTTTAAGGGACTAGTATGGGTTTTTTAAGATTTGACGGACTAATATACGATTATTGAAGATTTAAAGGACTAATATCTAAAAAACCTTTTTATTATTGGAATACAAATCTTATTAGAACAATTGTTATACGAGTAGGGTGTTTAAGACCATAAAGGTAATGATTGTAATTTCCAAATGTCTTCATATCCTTCTTGTAAATAACTCAGAAAACCATGTTAATATGTGATGTTCTGACAAATATTTATACTCTACTATCATAATACAAACAATAAATTTGTTAAACTAAAAAGAGTCTATAGAACTTTTTGGTGGAGGAAGGAACATTATCATTTCAATCAATATACAAGATTAGTGCAATCAGTTAAATCACTAGTGCAATCAAAATATCATGTCAATATAATCAATAATTGTAAATACACAAAAGGCACCAATATATCTTGTTTTTACTATCTAGGGTCTATTCATAAAGAGTGGCCTATAGAAAATTGTATAAGAGCAAAAGAAAGCATGATATATGTGTTCGTTCTAAATTCAACATCAATGCAACCAATATATAATATCAATGCAATAATTAATATTGCTTATAATGTCAATGCAATCATCAATACTACATCAGCTAGAAGGAAAGTATAAAATGTGTTCTATTATCCTCATAAAGAATGTTCAATAGATCATATAAGAGAAGAAGCAAAGTTTGACACATGCTCCTATACCAATTTATAATGCCATCAACACATAATGTGAATCCAATCATTAAATCTTGTATTAGTATAATAACATATTATGATATCTCAGTACAATTAAATTACATTTATCAATACCTTTCCAAAAAATACCTTTATCAATGTGGTTGCCCACCTTATGTGTTAAGATAGTTTCTTTCACTCAATCTATACTGAAATGTAATGAACATAGTAAGGATAGTGAAAAACATATATGAATGGAGGACATGTATTTCTTCATGTTGCAATTGGAAGAGTAAATTTATAATTTTGCAATAGTGATCATTTCCCTTTCTTTTCTTATATGCAATATATTAGAATAGAATTTAAACTCATATAATTAAATAATCATCATGTTATAAGAGCTATAAAATAAAATGGTAATAAGAGATATCATATCATATCACACTCTCTTTAAAAATATGAGTTTGAGAAAAACTTTTCATGAACAAAAATACCTTTGATCTTTCTAGATATTACATTGTTGTCCTATCGTAATTAATATAAATAACTAATTAAATGAGAAATTTTGATAAAA
>BQKN01064802.1:433579-458872 GCA_022839385.1 Asparagus kiusianus
TTGACTTGATTCCGCATGCGAATGGATGCATTCCGTTGTTCACGTGCGGTTCGTTAGCTTCGTAGCCTCATTAGTTCGCTTTGTCGCGTATCGTTTGGCTTCGGCGTTTGTGGGCTAACAGCTTTGTTTGGATATGTCGCCCGATGGTCCGTTTGTTGAATCGGCGTCGTCGAGCTGTGTTAAGGGACCTATAGGCAGTTTTATACGCCTACAGCTGAGAGCCATAGTGATACTTTATTTGACTCTTTATATTTAAGGTTTATTTCAGACTCAAAGGTATTCTACTCTATTTATTTGGGCTCATTGATGATTATTCTCATGCTTCCTCTGTGTATATCTGGCTTTACTCTATTTCTTTTATTTGCCTATTTGTACCTTCACCTATTTGTTACTTCCACTAGAGAGATAGAAATTGTGATGGTGAAGCATGTCATAGCATGGTGTTTAGTGCTTGGCAGGTTTGACAATCTGGGTTTCATCTTGGACTGTAGCCTTGTGTGAACCCTGGGGTGTCACAGTTGTTATCAGATTTCTAGTTCTAATATCCTTAGGATCATTCATGTGTCATATTGTGGAGTTAGGGTAGAGTTTCCTAGGAATCGTGTATACAGTCTGCTAGGAATTCCTAGTGTGAGTGAGGACGTATTATATATATACACGGGAAATTACAAATATTTTTTTTATGATGAACTATTTGCTTTGAATAATAAGGCATGCTATGAGTAATATGTGATACGATTTACTTATTAGTATACGTTATATCTTTTCCTGCTTGAGATTCTATTTACTGCGTAATAAGCTCTACTTCTATACTATAGATGTCAGGAAGAGGACGTGGACGCCGAGGTACTCGTGCTCAAGGAGCTGAGCAAGTTTATAGAGAGCCCGAGCCACAGCAGACTCCACAGTACTTAGTGGATCTCATAGCACCGTTAGCAGCTCATCTGGCAGCTTTCGAGGAGCAGTTAGCAGATCAGGATCGACAAGGAACACCCATTCAGGAGGAGATACCAAAGGGGACACCGGTAGTCACGCCGCCACCTTCATTTAATGATGGAGTGGCAGAGCAGGAGGCTTGGCTTCGTTTGGTGGAGAGGTATCAGAAGTTGAAGGCTCCAGAGTTTCATGGTTCGACAGACTCCATTGCGACACACAAATGGAAGGAAGATGTAAGCAATATTCTGGACATGCTTAATGTGAATATTGTGCAGAAGCAAAGGCTAGCAGTTTTCAGTCTCAAGGGCGATGCAGGAGGATGGTATCGGCTTCGTTTTACTCCAGAGCAGAGGTTGACAGCCTCATGGGAGACTTTTGTGTATTTCTTCGAGGAATAGTATGTTTTGGCTGTAGCAAAAGCCGAAAAGGAGTTAGAGTTAGCTTGATTGGAGCAGGGGGACATGTTGGTGATGGATTTTGAGAGTAAGTTCATGTCACTACTTAGATTCACTGGCTTGTGGAACACCGAGGAGAGACAGGTTCAGATGTTCATGATGGGACTTCGTCTAGCTTTGTGCCGATATCTAGTATCTCAGAGATTTCGTTCGGTGCGAGAGGTGGCAGATGCTGACATAGCCTAGGAGACAGACACAGCTATGTTTATCAAGTGTAAAAATAGAAATGCTAAGTCAGGACATTCAGGAGATAAGAGTAAGGGTAAGAGACCTTTTACAGGCTCAGGAGGACCCCAGCATCAGAATAAGTTTTCACAGTAGCAGGGACCCATAAGAAGGGCAATCATCAAGATCAAAGGGTGCAGCAGCAGCGCCGGTTTCATGGAGCTTGTTTCAATTGCAACAAGCCAGGTCATAGAGCAGCAGAGTGCTGCAGCGCACCCGCAACAGGCCAGCAGGGCAGGAATCCGTAGCAATAGTAGAACCGCACTCAGGGTCACGGTCAGGATCAACAGTTGAAGATTGAGGCACCTCCAGCAGTCCCGAGGATTGAGGGATAGGTGCAAGCGATTCAATAGACCCAACAGGGACAGATAGTCCTATATGTTCTAGGTGATGCAACATAGCCGACTGGTAGGGTGTATACAGTTGTTCCTCACGATCATGGCACGAGCGGGATGGTGGTGGAAGATACTTTCCTTGTGAATTCATTTCCAGCATCTTTGCTTTTAGACTCTGGCGCTTCGCATTCTTTTATCTCCTACGATTTCTCGGTTAGTCTCCAGTTTGTGGCGTAGCCATTAGATTTTCTTTTATCTGTATCTACTCCTTTAGGGGAGACGTCTCTTTTGGAGAGTGTTTGTAGGAGATGTATCGTCAGCTTGGACGATTCCGAGTTTGTGATAGACCTGATCGTATTGCGTATGTCTGAGTTCGATGTTATCCTTGGTATGGATTGGTTATCTTCCTACCATGTGAGTATCGACTGTTTTGCAAAGACAGTCAGTTTGCGAGCTTTTGATGCATCTGAGTTAGTGGTAGAGACATCTAGAGGCAACTAGTTTGCGGAGACATATCAGGCATACGTCGAGGAGGTGATGTTATGGAATCAGTGCGCAGATTTGAGTGAGATGCGAGTAGTCTCAGAGTTCCAGGATGTCTTTCAGAACATACCAGGTTCACCTCCAGTGAGAGAGGTCGAGTTCTGCATAGAGTTGCAACCAGGCACCGCGCCGATTTCCCGAGCTCTTTATCGTATGGCGCCTGCTGATATGAGGGAGCTACAGATCCAGCTAGATGAGTTGTTGTCTCAGGGATTCATTCGACAGAGTCATTCTCCGTGGAGAGCACCGGTCCTCTTTGTGAAGAAGAAGGACATGAGTATGTGATTATGCATTGATTATCGTGAGTTGAACAAGGTCACTATCTGAAACAGGTACCCATTACCGAGGATCGATGACTTGTTCGACCAGTTACAGGGAGCTCAGTGTTTTTCGAAGATAGATCTTCGTTCTGATTATCATCAGTTGCGGATTCGGAAGATTGATATTCCTAAGACTGCCTTCTTGACTCGATATGGGTCATTCGAGTTTCTTGTCATGCCATTTGGGCTGACCAATACACCCGTAGTATTCATGGATTTGATGAATAGGGTTTTCCGTTCATACTTGGACCAGTTCGTGATAGTTTTCATCGACGATATTCTTATCTATTCGAGATCGGAGGTAGAGCATGAGCGGCATTTGAGGTTGGAATTGCAGACTTTACAGGAACACCAGCTGTATGCAAAATTTAGCTAATGTGAATTCTGGTTATCGAATGTTAGATTTTTGGGCCATGTCATCAGCCGAAAGGGCATTACAGTAGATCCAACTAAAGTAGAGGCCGTACTTGATTGGGAACCACAAAAGAAAATTACAGAGATTCGTAGCTTCTTAGGTCTGGCGGGCTATTATAGGAAATTTATTCAGGACTTCTCGAAGATCACAACGCCACTTACACGCCTTACTAAAAAGTGTGTATAGTTCATTTGGAGCACAGAGTATCAGAAGGCATTTGAGACATTGAAGACTAAGTAGAATTCAGCACCAGTATTGATTATTCCCAACAGTGATAAAACTTTTGTTGTCTACACTGATGCATCTTTATCAGGTCTTGGAGGAGTATTGATGTAGACCTAGAGAGTTGTAGCCTATATCTCGAGACAGTTGAGGACTCATGAGAAGAATTATCCCACACATGATTTGGAGCTAGCAACAGTGGTCTTTGTATTGAAGGCGTGGAGACATTATTTGTACGGAGTGCAGTTTGAGTTATTCACAGATCACCAGAGTTTAAAGCACCTCTTCTCACAGAAAGAACTCAACCAGAGGCAACGGCGTAGGATAGAGTTTATTAAGGATTATGAGTTCGCTATACAGTATTATTCGGGAAAGGCGAACATGGTAGCAGACGCGTTGAGCAGGAAGCGTTGTCTTGGGCTAGCAGCTTTGAGGTGTTCACTATATCGGGATCTTTATACCCTCAATCATTATGATTTTAGGCTAGAGATTGGCTGGAGTAGTGTTTTCTTAGGAGCTTTATCAGTACAACCATCTTAGGGAGATAGAGTAGTCGGAGCTCAGTTAGAGGATTCGTGGATTCAAACCCGTAAGAGGGAGATCTCCAAAGAAACCAAGGATGATTGGACTATTGGAGTAGATGGAGGCCTTCGGATAAAGGGCATGATCGTCACGGCGAACAATCTACAGTTGAAGAGGGAACTTTTTGATGAGGCACAGCGCAGCAGATATACGGTGCACCCAGGCATAATGAAGATGTACAGGGATCTGAAGAGATATTTTTGGTGGAGTGGTATGCATAAAGAGATTGAAGATTATGTGGCTAAGTGTTATACCTACCAGCAAGTTAAGGTAGAACATCAGAGACCTACAAGAACCCTGTAGCCTTTACCCATTCCCGAGTGGAAGTGGGCAGATATTTCCATAAATTTTATAGTAGGGTTGCCTAAATCAAAGAAAGAAAATGATTCTATTTGGGTGATAGTAGACAGATTGACAAAGTCGGCGTATTTCTTACCTGTGAGGACGACTTATACGGCAGACACCTATGTGAGGATTTTTATTTGAGAGATTGTCAGATTGCATGGAGTTCCGAAGATGATTGTATCAGATCAAGGCTCAGTCTTTACATCCTATTTCTGGAGGAGTTTTCGGGATGCTTTTGGCAGCCAGTTACCATTTAACAGTGTATTTCACCCCGAGACAGAAGGTCAGACTGAGAGGGTGAATCAAGTATTGGAGGATATGCTGAGAGCATGTGTTATAGATTTTTAGGGTAGCTGGGAGGATCACATCCCATTGATTGAATTTGCATATAATAATAATTATCAAGCTACCATCAGGATGGCATCGTATGAAGCCTTATACGGGAGGCCTTGCAGATCACCTATATGTTGGGCACAGCCAGAGGATAGTCTATTACTTGGCCCGGAGCTAGTTAGGCAGACCACGGAAAAGGTGGTATTGATTCGAGAGCGTATTTTTGCTGCACAGAGTAGGCAAAAGAGTTATGCAGATCAGCAGAGACGACCCTTAGAATTTCAGGTCAGAGACTTAGTTATGTTGAAAGTATCACCGATAAAGGGCGTTCAGCGATTCGGTAGACGGGGGAAGCTCGCCCCAAGATATGTTGGTCCTTTCAAGATTATTGAGCTCATTGGAACTGTTTCATATAGATTAGATCTTCCGGTATCGATGTCGAGTGTACACGATGTATTTCATATTTCGATGCTTAAGAAACATTTGCGTGACGAAGAGTAGCAGAGGGTGATTGATTCACCAGATGTTGAGATACAGGATGATTTGACTACCGTAGAGATTCCGGCAAGGAGCCGAAGAGATTTCTTGGGAGCGGGAGGAGGATGTTCGTCACGACTACCCGCACCTGTTTGAACAGGTATGGTTGATATTTAAATGTGTTTATATGCATTGAAAGATTTGATTATATGTGTTGTTTAGTCATATTTATATTTAACACTAGAATGGGTCATTCAACACTTAGCTCTTAATTTCTTGGAACATATGGTATATATATGGGGGGTTCCTTATTTGGATTTTTTGCCCGACGTACTAGTTCCATCTAATTAGGGGTTAAGTGAGAATGTACGCGTTTTAGATTGTTAAGTTTAAATGTTGCTTATATTCCAAATCAGGAGATTAATGATACGAGATGTGTACGTGAGGGTTTCCTTGTTTGGATTATCCCCTTTTTGTGCTTTTCTCATATTATTAATCTCTGCGATGCAACTACACAATTTTGAGGACGAAATTCTTTTAAGGGAGGGTGAATGTTAAACCCCAAAAATTTATGTTAATATAATTAATATGAGATTAATTATGATTTATGGATATTTATTTTGATAAATACAGTTAAATGGTATGTGAGTAGTATACCATGTGTTTTGAGTATAAACAAGTTCATTCATGAGAAAGAAAAGAGTCAAAACATACATAATGGCCAAATATGTGTAACTGGAAAATTCCTGTCCGGTCGACCGCCACGATCGACCGCAGTCCGATCGACCGCCACGGCCGACCGCGACACCTGCAGAAGTCAGATTCCTGTTTTGAGTTGGTTTTGGTTTTCTAAAGCCCATATTCGTTTTCCCTGGTTTATAAATCAAACTTTTACGAAATTTCTCAGTTTTCTAAGAACCCTAACAGCCACCAAACCCCTACAAACCCTAATTTGATTCTTGGAGAATATTGGAGGCTTTCAAGTGGATTTTCCGGGTGATTTTGGCTTTTGGATTGGAGATCTGCTTTGGCTTGGCATCCTAAAACATTTTTCTAAAGTTTCAGGCGAGTTCATCTCTGCTAATCCCCCTCCTAGTTTTTAAAATGTTTTTAAAGAGTTTCTAACATGTTTTGTAGAGCCAAATTGACTAGTTTATGAATAAAAGTTAATTCTTTTGTATTATATGTATAAAGACTAGGTCTTTCCATGTTAAAAAGTTTGAGAACGAATTTACAGAAGTATGTAAGAGCTGAAAATGACTTAAAACGTGGTTTAATCTTAAGAAAGATGTTTTGTTCTTCGTTTCGAGTTTTTATGCATGACTTAGGGTTTTGAATATAAATTTTGTGCAAATAATCATGCTATATATGTTGAGTTTATTTCCAGAAGTTTTTATCTACTGTAGACATGCTCTCATGCAAGTTTTATGTTATTTTAATCATGTTTGAATCACCTAAACATGGCATGAACACGACACACACAACCAGATTAAGAATATGGAATATCAGTCCACGGTCGACCACGCCATAGCGGCGGTCAACCGCGTACAGGACAGAGGCCTGAGTAGGCTCCGGAACCCGTGGCGATCGACCGCCATTCTTGTGCGATCGATCGCCACACAGTCAGTGGCCCTATGCATGTTTTGTTCGACTGTTTAGTTTTCGAGTGAGTATCTCGACTTTACACTGTTATGATACTGTTGGACCCTAGAGGGAGGGGGGTGATTAGGGTCACAAAGCTATAATAGTGCAATAAAATTAGGACAAGCAGAATACAATATCCAAAGACAATCAATATAGAGGAGATAGAGTTAGGAATCGTTATCCTGTGACGCGCGATGTGTTAACGAGGTTCGGTCCGCTGACCTACGTCCTCGCTCCCTACTCTCAAGGAGAAATCCATTACACAATCCGGTTTGGAAGCCGGAACTTCTTTTACACAGCGATCCCCTCACGTTCTCACACTACATAGTTGATCTTACTAGATCACACTCCCACACAATTGATCTACACAAGATCAAACTCTCAAAATAGTAGAAATGGTGTAAGAACCCTCTCTTTACAAAGTCCCTATGGCAAAGTGAAGATCATACTAAAGCTGGGATGTGAAAACACAAAAACTTAGAAAGAACAGGTTTAAAAATTTGAGCTCTGTAAAAACGTTCTCAAAAATATTTTGAAAGAGCTGGGACAATGAGGAAGAAGAAGAGTATAGGTTTAAATAGAAAACACAGCTGTTTGAAACCAATACCCAATCCCCCAAAACCCGAAACAGAACAACGCTGAGATCGTGTGAAATCGGCACTGAAAAACTATACCAGATGACCGTTTAAAACAATCGACGGTCGACCGTGCCTTTTTCGCGGTCGACCGCGAGACAGACCAGAAACTCAGTAAAGTCCAGAGACTTTTTCATGGTCGACCGTGGGAAATTTTAAGCTCACGGTCGACCGCGGCGGTCGACCGTGAAAGTTTCTGCTACCCACTGACGAATGAAACCAGGTGCGGTCGACCGTGGCGGTCGACCACAATCTGATACATCCAAAACACAGTTTTTTTTGACTCACTTAAAATATTTATAAAATATTCATTTGACTTTTAAAAATTGTGAAACTTTTTAAAATATTTTTAATACTAAAAACAAATTGTTTGGAAATAGAATTTTGCAAATAGGTCCTCATACTTGTGAAAAATAGTATTTTGTGAAATACGTTCAAAACTATAAGTATGAAAATGTCTGTGTTGATATCCCAATAGCTTCAGATGAAATCTAAACTATTTTCCTACATTTTAGCACTAGAGAGAAAATAAAAACTAGCTAAATATCCTCACGAGAATACAATTCTTGAGTCTTGATATAGCTTGAATTGGATGAAGCTTCTTATTGCATTTGGTGTTCTTGAATGAACGTTGCTTCGTCACTATGCCTCCTCCTCCTTTGGATATCATCGTTGTAGCGCATATTCCATCCAATCCTCCATTCGTGGTACTAACATGCTTGATATGTATATTAACTGCATTATCACTTAATAAGCAATTAGTACTGATAATGGTGGTTGTAAAACATCATCAAAACATAAGGGCTAACAATCTCCCCCTTTTTGATGATGACAACTAACCATTATATAACAACAAAAATAAATATAGCTTATAGATAGGTGCTCCCCTATCTTTGAGCTCCCCCTAAATATATGTAACAAATGAGGAGATTTCTCTCCCCCTTTGTCACCATCAAAAATGGGGTAAAGAGAAATGCATGCAAAATGCAACTAAATAAGCAAGCAAATAGAACTTTCACATTTGGCATAAGCCCAATCCATTTCTTATGCGACAAAAGTTATCTTCACCAAGAGGCTTAGTAAATATATCCACTAATTAAGATTTTGTATCAACAAACACTAGGGATACATCTTGTCTCTCTACATGATCGCGTAAGAAATGATGGCGCACATCAATATGCTTGGTTCTAGAATACAAAACCAAATTTTTGGAAATATTAATAGCACTAGTGTTATCACAAAAGATTTTTATATTTTGAAAATTCAAATCATAGTCAACTAAGCTTTGTTTCATCCACAAAACTTGGGCACAACATAAGCCGACGACAATGTTTTCCACTTCCGTAGTGGACAATGCAACACAATTTTGTTTCTTAGAAGCCCAAGAAACAAGTGAATTTCCTAAGAATTGGCATGTTCCACTCGTACTCTTGCGATCTACCTTACATCCGGCAAAGTCGGCATCATAAAAACCATATAAATCAAAAGATGTGCTTTTTGGATAAACCAAGATTAAAAGTTCCATTAACATACTTAATGATCCTTTTAACCGCAATTAAATGAGATGCTTTAGGAGAAGCTTGAAAACGTGCACATGCACACACACTAAACATGATATCGGGTCTACTAGCGGTGAGATAAAGAAGACTAGCTATCATACCTCGGTATAGTTTTTGGTCCACATTTTCACCACTCTCATCCGCATCAAGCTTGATACTTGTACTCATGGGAGTAGGCGCATGCTTAGAATTCTCCAAATTAAATTTCTTCACCAATTCTCTAGCATACTTGCTTTGAGAAATGAATATCCCATCCTTAGTTTGCTTGACTTGGAGCCCGAGAAAGAATGTAAGCTCTCCCATCATACTCATCTCAAAATGATCTTGCATAACTTTAGAAAATTCCTTGCACAAAGATTCATTAGTAGCACCGAAAATGATATCATCAACATATATTTGAACTAAAATGAAAACATTTTTCCTTTTTCTCACAAAAAGAGTGTTATTAATTATTCCTTTTAAAAAACCATTTGCAATAAGAAAACTAGAGAGGCAAGCATACCAAGCTCTAGGAGCTTGTTTCAACCTATATAAAGCTTTTTGAACCCGGTAAACATGATTAGGAAAAGCATGATCTATGAAACCGGGGGGTTGCTCAACATATAATTCCTCTTCTATAAAACCATTTAAAAAGGCACTTTTAACATCCATTTAAAATAATTTAAAATCTTTAAAGCTAGCAAATGCCAAAAGCATCCTAATAGATTCCAACCTTGTAACTGGTGCAAAGATTTCGTCATAGTCTATGCCCTCCTCTTGATTGTATCCTTAGGCAACCAATCGAGCTTTATTTCTAGTTACAATACCATGTTCATCAAGTTTGTTTCTAAAAATCCATTTAGTACCAATAACACTAGCATTGTTAGGTCTAGAAACTAGTTTCCAAACATTATTTATTTAAAAATTATTTAGTTCTTCATGCATAGCTAAAACCCAAAATTCATCATTTACAGCATCATTAACCTTTTTAGGCTCTAGTTGAGATAAGAAAGCAACATTACTACACTTACTCAAAGCTTTTGAGCGAGTAGCAACTCCTTGTGAAGGACTCCCAATTATTTGTTCCTTTGGATGGTTTGATGCATGCGAATTTCCAAGCTTTAGGAAGTTCAACTTGTTCATGAGCATTGGAGCTATCCACATCCTTTTGTGCTTCTATAGAGGGTGTATCATTGATTTGTAAAAGGTCCAATCCTCCCTCAACATCATCATCATCATCTTTCCTAGGTAACACAACTTGAGAACTAACATTAGTCTCATCAAAAGTAACGTTTATAGATTCTTCAACAACGAGAGTTTGTTTGTTGAAGACCCTATAAGCCTTACTTCGAGGTGCATAACCTAAGAAAATACCAACATCAATTTTGGAATCAAATTTATCATGATGATCTTTTGTATTTAAAATAAAACATTTGCAACCGAAGATACGAAAATAACCAATAAAAGGAGTTTTTCCATAAAATAGTTCATAATGAGTTTTTTTAAGCTTTGGTCTAATTTAAACACGATTTAAAATATGGCAAGTCGTATTAACGGCTTCCGCCCAAAAATATTTTGGCAAATCAAAGGAATTTAGCATAGTGCGTGCCATTTCTTGTATGGTGCGATTTTTTCGTTCAACAACACCATTTTGTTGTGGTGTTCTAGGAGCGGAAAACATGTGAGTTATACCATGATGAGCACAAAATTCATAGAAAAAATTACTTTGAAATTCACCACCATGATCACTTCTTATTTTAACAACTTTCAAATCTTTTTTATTTTCAATTCTTTTGACATGATTAGAAAATTCTTCAAAACAATCATTTTTATTTGCAAGAAATATTGTCCATGTGAAACGAGAAAAATCATAAATAATCACAAATACATAGTGTTTGCCTCCAAGAGAGGTAACACGCATAGGACCAAATTAATCAAGATGAAGTAATTGCAAAGGTTTAGAAGTCGATACCTCATTGATGGATTTGAAAGAAGATTTTGTTTGTTTACCTTTGGCACAATCTTCGCATATGGTATCTTTGATGAAGTGCAAGTTAGGTAACCATTTTACAATATTTCTCATGGACAATTTTGATATCAATTCCATGTTTGCATGTCCAAGCCTCTTATGCCAAATCCAAGGGTTTTCATCAATTGTCGCAAGGCACTTCACATCTTGATTCACTAATTCATTCATCTTAAAAATGTACACATTAGATTTGCGATTAGCAACAAAAACAATTTTTCCATTCATACTAATAATGCATTTGTCTAGTTTAAAGGAAATATCAAAACCTTTATCACTCAATTGGCTAATGCTAAGAAGATAATGATTCAAACCATTAACCAAATAAACATCTTCTATAACGGGTGAGGGTTTCTTACTAATAGAACCAATACCAACGATTTTACCTTTCTCACCACCACCGAAGGAGACGCTACCTCCTTTAATCCTTGATAGGGTTACAAATAACTCTTTGTTGCTCGTCATATGATGTGAGCAACCACTATCAAGGTACCACATCTCTCTACGTTGTGGCCATGAAGTTCCCTATAAAAGATGAATGTATAGTAACTTTATGTAACCAAATCTTGGGTTCTTGGTGGTTAGTAAACTTGGTACCTTTGGGTACCCATGTCAATCCATAAAATTCATAATTATCTTTAATTCCACAATGAGTAGAAATATAACCATGTTTCATGCAATATGTGCACACAAAATTTCTTTTGTATGTATGAGTATGAGAACCATGAAACCTATTTCTACCATGGTGATGATGATTAGCATAAGCATGAGTGGGTCTAATCCTACCACTCTCAATTTCTAGTCTTTTAATCTTGGATATTAATTGCTTATTCTCGAAATCGAGATCTCCTAGCAATTCATCTTTTAGAGCAAGAGAGGTTTCTAGTTTTTCTAGTTGGGCATCACAAGAGACATGCAACTTTTTAAAAGAAGAAAATTCTTTTGACATCTTTTTAAATTCAACATTCAATTCTTCTAAAGCCGCAGGGAGATCATATTGCATGTAGAATGATTCACTTTCGGTGTCGGATATTACCTCTTGTTCAAGGGCCATGAAACAAATGTTGGGATCATGAAGAGCAAGTTTAGCTCCTTCTTCATTACTATCTGAATCACTTGGTTCGGATTCCTCCCATCCGGCATACATAGCCTTCTTCTTCTCCTTGAGCTTGGGGCAATCCTTAGCGATGTGGCCCGGTTCATTGCATTCAAAATATTTTCCTACACGTGAAGAAAATTTGTTGTTAGATCGGGGGTTAAATTTCTTGTTCATTTTTATGAGTCTAGAAATTCTTCTAGAGAGATGAGCCACTTCTCTAGAAAAATCAACTTCACTATCCGATGACGAAGAGGAGTTATCACTAGCTCCTTTGAGAGCTATGGTCTTCAATTTTGGTGATGGCTCCTCAACTTCCCATGAGGGCACTTCCTCCTTCTCCTTTCCCTTGAGTTTCTTCTCATGAACCTTGAGCTTGCCGATGAGGCCATCGAGAGGTAGAGTGGTAAGGTCATGAGCTTCTTCTATCGCCGTTGCCTTGGGTTCCCACATTGGAGTCAATGAACGGAGAATCTTGTAGTTCGTCTCTTGAATAGTCAATTTCATATCAAGACCATACAATTCATTGATAATGTTAGTGAATCGAGAAAACATAGCATCAATTGATTCAATTGGAAGCATTTGAAATAACTCATATTCATGCATAAGTCCACTAATCTTGGATTCCTTAACTTAGGGGGTTCCTTCGTGTGTGATACACAATTTCACCTATATTTCGTATGCGGTTGCACACGTTGAAACTCCATTATATTCATTTGGGGAAAGACCACAAATTAGGTGTTTATGGCCTTAGCATTAAGATTGGCTGGGTGCCTTTCTCCGTCAGTCATAGTCCCGACTTTGGGCTTTTCTACATATTTTTTCTCTATGAGTTCTAGGATGTCAAGGTCAATACAACGAAGGTAAATCCTCATTCTAGCCTTCCAATAAGCAAAATTACTACCAGTGAAAAAGGGTGGTCTAGTGGTCGATTGTCCTTCCAACATATGCATATTCATTGAAGCCTCCGTAAGATCTTTTCTCTAAGGTGATTAAACCAAAAACTAATATAGAGACCAAGCTCTGATACCAATTGTTGGACCCTAGAGGGGGGGTGATTAGGGTCATAAGGCTATAATAGTGCAATAAAATTAAGACAAGCAGAATACAATATCCAAAGACAATCAATATAGAGGAGATAGAGTTAGGAATCGTTATCCTATGACGCGCAATGTGTTAACGAGGTTCGGTCTGCTGACTTACATCCCCGCTCCCCACTCTCGAGGAGAAATCAACTACACAACCCGGTTTGGAAGCCGGAACTTCTTCTACACAGCGATCCCCTCACGATCTCACACTATACAGTTGATCTCACTAGATCACACTCCCACACAATTGATCTACATAAGATCAAACTCTCAAAATAGTAGAAATAGTGTAAGAACCCTCTCTTTACAAAGTCCCTATGGCAAAGAGAAGATCACACTGAAGCTGGGATGTGAAAACACAAAAACTCAGAAAGAACAGGTTTAAAAATTTGAGCTTTGTAAAAACGTTCTCTGAAATATTTTGAAAGAGCTGGGACAATGAGGAAGAAGAAGAGTATAGGTTTAAATAGAAAACATAACTGTTTGAAACCCGTACCTAATCCCCCAAAACCTGAAAACAGAACAGCGTTAAGATCATGTAAAATCGGCGCTAAAAAACTGTACCAGATGACCGTTTAAAACAATCAGCGGTCGACCGTGCCTTTTTCGCGGTCGACCGCCAGACAGACCAGAAACTCAGTAAAGTCCAGAGACTTTCGCGGTTGACCGTGACGGTCGACCATGGGAAATTTTGAGCTCACGGTCGACCGTGACGGTCGACCGTGAAAGTTTCTGCTTTCCACTGACGAATGAAAATAGGTGCGGTCGACCGTGGCGGTCGACCACAATCTGATACATCCAAAACACAGTTTTTTTGACTCACTTAAAATATTTGTAAAATATTCATTTAACTTTTAAAAATTGTGAAACTTTGTAAAATATTTTTAATACTAAAAACAAATTATTTGGAAAAGGAATTTTGCAAATAGGTCCTCATACTTGTGAAAAAAAGTATTTTGTGAAATACGTTCAAAACTATAAGTATAAAAACGTGTGTGTTGATATCCCAATAGTTTCAGATGAAATCTAAACTATTTGCCTACATTTTAGCACTAGAGAGAAAATAAAAACTAGCTAAATATCCTCACGAGAATACAATTCTTGAGTCTTGATATAGCTTGAGTTGGATGAAGCTTCTTATTATATTTGGTGTTCTTGAATGAACGTTGCTTCATCACTATGCCTCCTCCTCCTTTGGATATCATCGTTATAGCGCATATTCCATCCAATCGTCCATTCATGGTACTAACATGCTTGATATGTATATTAACTGTATTATCACTTAATAAGCAATTAGTACCGATAATGGTGGTTGTAAAACATCATCAAAACATAAGGGCTAACAGATCCAATGTTTATGAGCTGTTCAACATCTGAAATGTCAGTAAACACTAGATATGGACACGTACACCAAGATATGTACACATATGTTTAAAATATGATGTGTTAACACGATAAATAAGAAAAATACATAAATATTATGTTTCCAGAATAGGGAGATGAAACTTATTTCCGCAGGGCGATTGAGTAAGAGTATTACAAAAGTATCGTCATTTTATGTTTCTGGAATAGGGAGATGAAACTTATTTCCGTAGGACGATTGAGTAAGAGTATTATAAAAGTATCGTCATATTATGTTTCCGAGATAGGGAGATAAAACCTATTGCCACAGAGTGATTGAGTAAGAATATTACAAGAGTATCGCTAATGTATAAGAGATGCACATTTGTAAAAAATATAAATTATAAATTGGTTTCTATTTTTGAATACCCACGAGTAGGGTGCTTTCTCTGAGACTGTGACTTACACAACATGGTATTTGGTTGGCTTTTGTTTGGACGAGTTCCTTTTATATTAGATCCATCTACCCGAGTGTAGATCAGGATGAGATATTTGTTCTACATATTTGAGGTTTGGAGTGTTTTTCTTTTGGTTTATGCTTTCATTCATATGGTTTAGAGTTAGTATTTAGGGAGTCACAATTTGAGACATGGTATATACATGAGTGTTTCCTTGTTTGGATTATTTCGCTCGATGTACTAACTCTCGTGTTGTGATTTCCTAAATATTAACTTCTAGTTAGAATTTTATGAATGATTTCATATGTATATGTACTAACTCTATTTTCTATATACTCCTACCCCTTCTCCTGGGGGGAGGTGGAGATGTTCTCACTATAGCGCTTTGACGCTCGTTGTTTTCCCCCCTTTCAGACAGCGAGTCCAGCACACGGAGAGTCGCAGGTTGATGAGATTTCTGCATAGATCTCACCTAGCTATTTATTATGTAGTAGTTAGTCAGAACTCCATAGTTAGTTGATTATATTCAGACTTTAGACTTGTATCTCATTTTATAGAGGCTGAGAGCCGTAGTGATACTTTATTTGACTCTTTATATTTGAGGCTTATTTTAGACTCAGAGGTATTTCTACTCTATTTTATTTGGGCTCACTGATGATTATCCTCATGCTTCCTATGTGTATATCTGGCTTTACTCTATTTCTTTTATATGTCTATCTGTACCTTCACCTATTTATTGTTTCCACTTGAGAGATAGAAATTGTGATGGTGAAAATTTCATAGCATGATGTTTGGTGCTTGGCAGGTTTGATAATCTGGGTTTCACCTTGGACTGTAGCTTTGTGTGAACCCTGGGGCGTCACAAGAACGAACAACTGAAGTTAACGGGAAGAAGTATGAATTTGGGAAGGACGAGTTGGTGTATCTCGGGTTCATCGTGGGGAAATGCCAGCAGAGGATAGATCCAGGCAAGGTGGCGGTGATCACGAAGTGGCTGACACCTAGGACAATGACGAAGGTGAGAAGCTTCATGGGGGCTTGCTAGTATTTTTGCAAGTTCATTCGATATTTCTCAACTTATGTGCTACCTTTACATGGCCTTAAGAAGGTGAAGGTTTAATTCGAGTGGGGGAGGACGCATGAGGAAGATTTTTAGTTATTAAAGGGGAAGATCTCGGAGGCACCGGTGTTTTCATTGCCGAATTTACAGAGGACCTTCGAGGTAGAGACCGATGCTTCTAGTTATGCTATGGGCACTGTGTTGATTCAGGATATGAGAAGCCGGTGGAGTACCATTCAAAAATGTTTACGGGTGCTATTCAGAACTACCCACCTACGACAAGGAGTTTTATGCACTTTATTAAGCAATCAAGCATTGGCAGGTGTATTTGTTAGGAAAGGAGGTGGTTGTGCACTCAGATCACAAGCCATTAGAATTTTTACATGCCCTGATGAAGCTACAACAGGCACGACATATGAAGTAGATGTCCTATTTGATGGCGTTCAATATCATCATTAGGTGCAAGAAGGGGACGACGAACAAGTTAACCGATATGTTATCTCGACCACCCATGAGAGCTCTCTTGGTGGAGACGCGCATTCAGCCTTTGGTTCCTTTAGAGTATGTGCAAATGTACACATCTAGTTAAGATTTTAGCAGTGTGATCGAGCAGGCGAAGGCTGGTCAAAAGGGGGAGTATGAGATTAGTGCAGATGGTTTGTTGTATCGAGGGACGTCGCTATGCATTCCGTAGGATGGCAACCGATTGCAGTGGGTTCGAGAAGCTCATACATCACGTGTGCAAGATCATTTTGGGATTCCGAAGATGCTTCTCAATCTACAACGTCATATCTTTTGGCCGAAGATGTTAGAGGATGTCACTAAGTATGTTGAAGGGTGTAAGCTATGTTACATATCTAAACCTTCTAATAGGAAAAGAGGATTGTATCTACCATTGCCGATACCATCGAGACCGTGGGAGAGTATTTCTGTGGATTTCTTAGGAGGATTGTCGATGACTAAGCGCGAGAATGATTATTTGTTCGTTGTGGTGGATTGGTTCAGCAAGATGGTTATCTTGATTCTTTGTAAGAAGACCGTGATGGGAGCGGGTACGTCGCAATTGTTCTTTGAGCATGTGTGGAAGCACTTTGGGTTGTTGAATTCGATTATTTCAGATCGGGATAGTTGGTTTCTTGGACACTTTTGGGATTCTTTGTGGAGCTTGATGGACACTAGGTTGAAGAAGAGCATGACCTTTCATCCACAAACCGACGGACAAATAGATGTAGTTAATTAGACTATGGTACATATGTTGCGAGGATACAATTCCAAGCATCCCAAGACTTATGATGAGAGCCTACCATATCTTCAGTTTGTATTTAATTAGGCTATTCATGGATTTTCGGGAAAGTTACCGTTTGAGACTTGTTATGGGTTTTTACCTCCGAGTCTATTTGATCTCGTATATTCCAGTAAAGCTACAGCCAACAACAAGGAAGGGAGTGAGAGACAACATGCTCAGTGATTTCTAGAGAAGATTGCACATATTCATGCTATGGTTGAAGCTCAATTGAAGAAATCACAAGCCAAGTACAAGGCAAAGCATGATCAGCATCGGGTTCCTTGTAACTTTGGCATAGGCGACATGGTATGGCTAAAATTGAGTAAGGAGAGGCAAAAGGGAGAAGGGAAGAAGTTGAAACCTATACGATATGGTCCGTTTCGGATTCTCGATCAGATTGGTGACAACGCCTTCAGGCTGGATTTGCCACCTTACTTAGGCATGTATTCGATGATCAATGCCGAGTATTTTAAGTTGTATGAGCCTCCATTGCTGGATGATGAAGGTGACGACAAGATGATCTTGCCATATGTTGAAGACTTGTGGTTTGATAAAGAAGAGTCGTTGAAAGAAGATTGCATTTTGGAGCAGAAGACGACCACGACGAGGTGGGGGATGAAAAATTCATTTCTCATTAGACGTCAAGGTCATGTTCCTAGCAAGGCTAAGTGGTTCAACAGGGAAGGAGGAGCTCACGAGTTTCCTCAGCTGAAGTTCTAACTTGAACGGGACTTCAAGTTCCTAAAGGGGGAGCCATGATACGGGTGTATCTCCTCTTTAGAACTTAGCGATCCTCATGGGAGCTTGAAGATAGATGATTCTCATGGTAACTTGAGAATAGAGGTGTAAAACAATACAGTGGAACACAGGTCGAAGCGTGGAACGAGATGGCGAATCGATGAATCGAAGCGTCCACTTTTCAGCTCTTGAGTCGACTCATACATGTATATGAGTCGACTCATCAGGTTAAGTCGACTCATGCCTATCATGAGTCGACTCATGAAGCCCAGCCGTTTGTCAGATATTTCTGACCAGTCGACTCATGACTATCATGAGTCGACTCATGAAGCCTAGCCGTTTGTCAGAAGTTTTTGACCAGTCGACTAATGACTGTCATGAGTCGACTCACGAAGCCCAGTAGTTTTATCAGAAGTTTCTGACCAGTCGACTCATGACTGTCATGAGTCGACCCATGTGTCATGAGTCGACTCATATATGCACATGAGTCGACTCATTGATGGTTTCCTGGTTAGTTTGGGTTTCTGTTTGCACGAATTCCTATGGGTTTGGGCTTGGTTATTTATCACTTTGCCATCCACATTGTTACACATATATAAGAGATTGTTTTAGGGTTTTAGAACAATCAAGAGAGATTAGATTGTATTGGAGACTTGAGAGAGATTGTTCTTTAATTCTAGTGAGATTGTGAGAGATTGTAAACTATTTAATTCTCATAATCTAGAGAAGGTATTTTCCTTCGCCACCACTGAATTGTCTTTGTGTTCTTGTTATTTTCTTCTCAACCACTTTTGATAATTCTACGATCAAAGGTGCTCGCACGACGACTCGTATCAATGGGAGTTTAAAATATTTTTGCAACTTAGTGCTACACGATTAATGTTATTGTTGGTTTAGTGACATTTATCCTTTAAAAAATTGGGTTTAAGATATATACACCACAAAATTATAGATAATTTTAGATTTGCCTATGAAATCATCATAATTTTAAATCCTCACCTCCAAATTATTTAATTCTCTTAAATTTCCCTCAAACTTAACTCGTAAGGCGACAACATTTAAAATATTCCGTTAAATTAATGAAGACTTCTTTGAAATAGCTAATCAATACGCAAGTAAATTAATTTAATAATTTCAATCAAAGATTAATAACTATTCATATTTTTCTATGCCTAACATCCTATGAACTAGATGATGGCACAATACGTAATATGGCTTCTCTTCCTTCTAGCCAAATTTGCACAAAATCTCATAATCATGAATACAAATCACCGTCAACGAAGCAAGTCAGAGAAGTTAAATCTTATTTAGCTTTGATAATTCTATTTATTATCTATTAGAAACAAAGCATCCTTTCAATGTATTGAACTATTAAAGTTGGTTTTGAGTCTTCTTTTTTGGGATAAAGAAGAAGGAACGACACAATTGGATTTTTGTATTTGATCTTCTAATGGATTTGAACTCACGAGTTTTTTGTATTATAAGTTTTTTGCTAATTTAATTTTTTTAACAATGGGGATATTAAGGTAATTTAATCGTAAAAGTTGCTAAAATTTTAACATAGTTTAGGAGAGGGGTAGAGTCGAGAGGAGCAAACAATTTGAGGAGGAAATTTAGAATTATGATCATTTGAAGGGAGAACTTTTGAAAATATCAAGAATTTGAGGAGTACATATCGAAAAAATCTTTATAAAGTTGAGGGCCGTGACAATTTTTTTAGTTGGAGGTTTAATAGTAAATTATTATAATTATAATTGTTGTATTTATTAATTATGATAATCATGATTTAAGAGGATTACTAAATATTTTACTATAATTAGTACTTTCTAATTATAGATAGATTTTATTTGATAAGAATACTTATGTAAATGTAGAATTAGGTGTCCACTTGTCATCTTCTAATATGACACATGACAGCTTTTTTGTGTCTTTAGGAGTACCACCAATTTCTCATTATACATGAAGGAGGGATTAACAATATATTAATAATAATATAATATAATAGTAATAATAATGTTATATATATAATATGTAACAATAGCATATTAACTTACAAAAATAATAAACATATTATTATTTCAAAATAATATGTAATAATTACAATATAATATATAACAAATAAAGTATTATATTATAATACATTATATTACAGGGTTATTTGCCTATATACCCTAAAATCTTTCATATTTTTATATTTACCCTCCAAATGTTTATTATGGAGTTAGTACACTCTCCAACAGTTAACTTAAGGAATATTCATAGAATATTCCTTTATTTTCTGTTAATTTATTAGAAAATATTTATAGAGAAGTTGTGATAACATTTGTTTGTTTACTTATAGGATACTATATCTAGTTAGTAACTAAGTCAATCAATTTCAATGTTTCAATTATGATGATTGTGGTTGATTGCTTGGACACGTGTGTTTGTAAATATACACACACACACACACATAGAGAAAGAAACTTAGTATTTGGTAGTAAAGTGACTCATTCTCATTCACTCATTCAAAGGGTCCTCACTTGAAAATAAGAACCTTTTAATTATGCAACACATGTGATTGTTGTCCCCTGATTTAAATGAGCTGTAGTGGATGGGAATGAGCCAGCTTATTACCAAGCATAAAGTTTGTGCTTGGTACCAAGTTACTCCATCTCTCTCTCTCCCTCCCTCCCTCCCTCTCTCTCTCTCTCTCTCTCTCTCTCCCCCTCCCCCTCTCTCTCTCTCTCTATGTGTGTGTGTGTATGTGTGTACACGCACATGTATATAACCCATGATATTAACCACGTGCAATGCACGTGCATCCTACCTAGTAAATATAAAATGCTAAGTTTCTTTTTCCAAAAAAATTATTAAGTACATGCTAATGAAAGATATCTTAAAGCATGATTAACAGAATTTAACACTTGTTTGCATACTAAAACAAGATTGAATAAAAAATGGCACATACCTTCTTCCATTGTTAAATATAATGAACACCAAATAACCGATAATTATTCTTCCTTGTCCACTCCACAACACAAAATGAATTGATGGATTATTATCACAGGACTTGATTTATTTTTATGTGTGTGGACAAGTGGCTTTCTTTATAGAACTCCTACCATCAAGGAGTTCATAACCACCCAAGGTAGTTATGTCTTGAAAACCAGCAAAGTAGTTAATTTCAAGATTCAAATTCAAATTGTTATTAATGTCATTAATAGAATATGAAGAGTCAAAATTCTAATATTCTCCCGCTAGACTCAAATATTTTATTAATGTTCTAATGACATAACAATATTGCACATATACTTTATGGCCAAACAATTTGTTGCAATTAAATAAGCAAAATAATTAATTCTTGAGAAGCTTCATATATATATAGTTATTTACATATAACTATGAGTCGCACTTTATATGCTTAAATAGCAATAAACACATGACTTAAACATAATGTGTATACTTTATTTGTCATGAATATAAAATACTAACAACATCAAATATGTCTAGACATAAAACATAACAAACACTTAAACATTAACGAGCCCCATGTTGCTTACATGACCCTTAAATGGAATGACTGGTATAGCTTTAGTCAATAGGTCAGCAATTATAAAATCTGTTCTTGTGTGTTCAAACTTAACAATGTGATCACGAACCCGACCTTTAGCCTTAAGGAACTTGATGTCGATGTATTTCAATCGACTTCCGCTTTTATTGTTGTTAGCAAATGCAACCGCAGAAGTGTTGTCACAATAAATAAGCAATGGTTTTGAAATGATATCAACTACTTTAAGCTTCGTAACTAAATCCCTTAATCATGATGCCTGTGATGATGCTTCGTAGCAACCTATAAATTTTGCTTCCATATTCGATGATGCAACTAAACTTTGTTTCATACTTTTCCAGGATATTGCACCTCCAGCAAGTAGAAAAATATATCATAAAGTAGATTTTCTTGTATCCTCGCAACTAGCCTAATCAGAATGTGTATATCCAATCATTTCCAAATGATCTGAATAACTATATGTGAGCCTATAATCATTAAATCTTTTTAGGTATCTCATTATCCTCTTGGCAGCTTTCCAATGAGCCATTCCAGGATTATTTTGATACCTTCCCAACATTCCTACTGAAAAAGCAAGATATGTTCTTGTGCAAACAACTGCATACATAAGATTTCTAATAGCAGAAGCATATGGAATATTTTCTATTTCTTTTAATTCTGAAACACTGCTTGGACATTGGTCCAAACTAAACTTGTCATCTTTGGAAATAGGTGCATCTTTAGGTGCACAATAATGCATTCAAAATCTATCCAAAACTTTGTTAATGTAAGCCTTTTGAGATAATCCTAATTTTCTTAGGGATCTATCTCTGCGAATCTCTATTCCGGTGACATAAGAGGCTTCACCTAAATCCTTCATTTCAAAGTTTTGTGATAAGTAACTTTTAGTCTCATGTAATAGGTCATTATCATTACATGCAAGTAATATATCATCAACATATAGGACTAATATAACAACTTTACTCCCACTAATTTTAACATATAGCATTCATCCACAATATTCTCTATAAAACCAAATTGAAGAATTGTATTGTGGAATTTTATATGCCCATTGACGGGAAGCTTGTTTAAGCGCATATAATGATTTATTTAGCTTGCAATATAATTGATCTTTTTGTCCAAAAGTAAATCCTTCGGGTTGTCTCATGTATACTTCTTCCTCAAGATCACCATTTAGAAAAGCTGTCGTCATATCCATTTGATGTAACTCTAAAGCCATATGAGCTACTAATGTCATAACTATTCTTAAAGAATCCTTAGATGAAACATGAGAAAATGTTTTATGGAAATCAATGCATTCCTTTTGGGTAAACCCTTTGGATACAAGTCTGGCTTTATATCGTTTAACTTTACCAGATGAGTCTCGTTTTGTTTTGAATATCCATTTACAACCAACAGCTGAGACTCCTTTTGGTAATTCAACGAGATTCCATACTTGACTCTTTTTCATAGACTCTAATTCTTCTTTCATGGCATCAAGCCATAAATTAGAATTTTCTCCATTAATGGCTTGTGAAAATGAAGTAAGATCATTTTTAGGTCCTACATTAGTGTTAGACTCTTGAAGATATACAATGTAATCACTAGGTATTGTTGGTTTTCTGATTCTAGATGATCTTCTTAGTTCAACTTGATTATACAAATTTTCTTGATTTTGGATAACCAATATACCTCATGAATTTCCTCAATATGAGGAAGTTCGTCATCTATTTCATTTTGAATTAATTGTTCAATAACTTGATTTGGTGTCTTCTATAATAGGCACAATTATCCTTCGAACAAATAATTCATTAACTGCAGATGATGAACTAGGATTCTTTATTTCCTTAATTCTCATTTTATGAAGAAACTCATCGAAAGTTGAATTTCAAGAAATTTAGAATTCCTAGTTTCTATAATTTTTGGTGTGTGCAATGGACAATAGAATCTATATCCTTTTGAGTTTAAATCATACCTAATAAAGAAGCCACTTTCAGTTCTTGAATCAAGTTTCTTAATGTGAGGATTATATATTCTCACTCCAACTCGGCAACCCCATACGTGCATATGATTCAGACTAGGTTTCTATCCTTTCCAAATCTCAAAGGGATTGGAACTGCTTTTGATGGAACACGATTAAGTATATATACAGCAGTTTTTAGTTCTTCACTCCAAAAGGACGATGGTAGATCAACATTACTAATCCTGCTTCTAACCATATCCATTAGTATCCTATTCCTTCTTTCAGCCACACCATTTTATTCTGGTGTACCCGACATTGTGTATTGTGCTATAATACCTTCACTTTTAAGGAATTAGGCAAATGGACCTGACATTTGACCTTTTTCGGTGTATCTCCCATAGTACTCTCCACCCCTATCTAATGTCATAATCTTTATTTTCTTGTCTAATTGATTTTCTACCTCAACCTTATAATTCTTAAAAGCATCTAATACTTTAGACTTTTCATTTAGGAGGTATAAATACATATACCTAGAATGGTCATCAATAAATGAGATGAAATATTTTTGACCATTTAGACAATGAATTGGAGATGGTCCCCATATGTCTGTATGAATAATTTCTAGACATTTTATACTCCTTTTTGAACCCTTTTTAGTAATGTTAATTTTCTTTCCCTTTATGCAATCCACACATGTACTAAAGTTAGTAAAGTTTGGATTGGGAAGAATTCCTTCATTTACTAACCTTTTAATTCTATTAACTAAAATATGGCCTAATCTCTTATGCCATAATATAGAGGATTTTTCCTTAATGATACTCCTTTTATTGCCAACATTATCGACGTTTAATGAAAGCAAATTATTTTTAAAGTTTGTGTCTAAATCAAGCTTGTAAATATTTTCAGATAATATTCCAGAACCAATACAAGCTTCATCTTTATATAAAAGAAATCCATTAACATGAAAATTAATTTCATAACCACAAATAATTAGTTTTGATACAAAAATCAAATTTCTAGAAAATGAAGGTACATAGAACACATTTTTCAAATCAATTGCATAATCAGGTTTTAAAATAAGTCGATATGTTCCAACGGCCTTTACAAGTGACCGCATCTCATTTCTTAAATAGATGCCTGATTCACTTTCTGTCGGCATCCGTTGGGTTAGAAACCCCTGCATAGTATTAACAACATGAATTGACGAACCAAAATCAATCCACCAAGTATTATTAAGAACATGAATAAAATTAGATTCGAAACAAACATATGATATGATATTACCTATCTTTGCGAGCCATTTCTTGTATTTTAGGCAATATTTCTTAACGTGTCCTCTCTTTTTACAAAAGAAGTACTTTGTGTTGGCCTTTTTTGTTTTGATGATGTTCTAACAAACAATTTACAACTAATATTGTTTGTCTAGTTTTTGTGTTTTTGTATTTATTCTAGGCAAACAATATGTTGGAGGTTAGATAGATTACGCCACAACGATCATAGCAAATGGAGGTTGGCGGAAATAGTGGAATGAAGTAATACAATTCAAGTTCAAGATCCAAGTTCAAGCTTCATCCGCAAGTGTACCAAGTCAAGTTTATTGAAGACCTATAGCTTGGGTAACCTAGTTTAGGAGTTTATATTATGTGTGTTGGTACTTTAAGCTCAATATCACATGCACACATACATTTTTTTTTCTATGTATAT
>BQKN01064802.1:459272-490024 GCA_022839385.1 Asparagus kiusianus
ATATACATAGAAAAAAAAATGTATGTGTGCATGTGATATTGAGCTTAAAGTACCAACACACATAATATAAACTCCTAAACTAGGTTACCCAAGTAGTTTTTGGTTTCTATGTATATATATAGTTATATATACACATACATGTTTTGATTTTCATGTTTATATAAATATGAAATTACATATTTCATATTTATTGTTTTGATCTGGTTTAGCTTTGTAGATAGGAAACAATAGTTATATTCATATGCACTTTCAAGTTTCATATTCTATTGTTTTTTTTGGAAAAACAAATGTGTTTTGTATTATATATACATTTTTGTGAAAAAATATATTATTATTTATAGACTTAACATTCACTGTATACATCTTTTATTAAGTTTATAAAATCACTTTATAAAGTTTCAAAATATGGTTTATTCAAAATGACAAAACAAGTGTTGTTGTATTTTTATGTTTTGGACTAGTTTTGAAAAATAATGAGTTTTCACAAATGTGAAGTGCATTTTCAAAAAAAAAAATTTTGTAACATGTTCATTAATATGTTTATAAACATTTATCAAATTTTACATTTTTTAGAATTTATTTGCTATTTTTAAAGGCACTTCAAAAGTCAATTTTACTATTCAAAGCAGGCTGATAACACGTTATTAGTCGACTGATACATGTGTTCAGTCGACTGAAGAAATCACCTGGAATATCAAAAAGTTTATGTTTCTTATCCAGTTGACTGATCAGTTGACTAATTAGGTTATTGGTCGACTGATGAGTTCATCAGTCAACTAATGGCGTGTTGTTGGCCTGTAACGATCAGCTCATCAGTCGATTGATGAATAATATCAGTCGACCGACGGTATCATAATGGCTAGTTTTCCATAATTTTTAGTTTTTGTTATTTTGTCTTTTTGTGTTGTTTTCTCTTGGATTTTGAGGTTGCTTCATGAGCCTATATATACCCCATGCCCTCATACTTTTGAGGTTAATTAAGAAAGTTTTTAAATAAGTTTAAAGGATGTTTAAAGTTTGTTTAGTGTTTGTTTCAAGTTTGTGAAGAAATTTTCACAAGAGCTAGAAGAGATCATCCTTTGGTGTTTGAGCTTCAACTCATCTCTTTCTCTCTCTCTCTTGATCTATAGAGAAGTTTTTCTATACTCTTTTCTAGCTATTTATTGTTTTGTTCATAATTTCCATAAGCTAGAATTTTATTTGAGTTTAGTTTGTTTTATTTAATCTCTTTGTTACACACACCCACATTGAGCTTTAGTATTTTTATACATAGTATTATTGAGGTTGTGAGAGATTGTAATATTAAGTTAGGCTTAATTGAGTTCTCACATTATTTAGAGAACAATCATTTGTTGTATTGAGAGCTTCATTATGAGATACACTTTGTAATACACTTATACACCGAGAAAAGTGTGTGGTGAGAGACGGGGTCGTCCCAAGAGGAGTGGGGTAGGTGGTAATACCTAGAGGTAGGTTGTAATTCCTAATACTTAAGGGAGACACGAGCTAGAGGCCAACACTTAGAGGGTGTAAAGTGGGATTGTAAGAGTGTAGATTGTAACGTTTTTGGTGAGCTAGAAAACCGAGTGTGTGGTGTAAACATTATTCGGGTGAGCGTTGAAAAGCCGGTTGTGTAGTGGATTCTCCCAGAGAGTGGGGAACGAAGACGTAAGAGGGAAGGTCCGAACTCTATGATCATTTGATTGTGTTTGAGTTTGCATTGGCATTCATTTATATTTGTGCTCATTGCTCATATCGTCTTTGTCTCATTATTTAGTTTGTCAACTATATTATTTTCATTTTTTTATTTTACCCTTGTGTTATTTGTATATCCTTAAATATATATCTTGTTGCATATCATACTTGCTAGGATATTTTAATTAGTTTTAATTGGTATTAAATCGGATTAGATTAGCATAAACCCTAATCGCCCCCTCCTCTAGGGTATCTTTTAATTGGTATCAGATTTTGGTGCTCTTGATTAGATGTTTAACCACCTAGAGTCAAAGATCCAAGCATTCATATCTTGCTAATCTAGTTTTGAGATTTATTATATCTTGCTTGCATACATATAGATATTATGGACATGCATTGTGCACCTTGTTTAGGCTATGATCCTAATATTGCTCCTAGAATAGATAATTTCCCCTATGACCAATGGTGTTCTAGATTTAATATATTTATTAGATCTAGATACTTCGATTTATGGGAAATAATTAACAATGCTTATATTGTACCCACTTCAAAGAAATCCAAGTGGAATAAAAATGATAAAAGTGTTTACAATGAACAGATTTTGTTAGAATATTTGCTAAATGCTTTTTATTTATCTATGTCTAACATGTTTGTTTATTTTGATAGAGCTTACACATTATGAAAATTTATAGAAGTGCATCAAAGGAACTTGGAGGTGATCCGACAAGCTTTGGAGGCTTCCTCTTCAAGTTCCATTGGAGCATCATGCACAAGGGCACTAGGCGATAGCCCTAGTGAAGTTTGCGAGTTCGAATCTATTAATGATTTATCTAGTGATGAACTTGTTCGTGCTTCTGAAAAATTATTACATGCCTACAACAAATTGTATCATATCTTTTTAAATTTAAAAAGTAAGCATGTTATTTTGAAATCCGATCATGAGTTGTTAGCATCTAAGTTTGAAACTATTTCTAATGAGAATGTGATCCTTAAAGAAAATAATAAAAAATTAAAATTGGATCATGACTCCTTGATTTCAAATGTTGCTAGTTTAACTCATATGAAAGATATGCCATATTAGAAGTAGAGAATATGAAAAATATAGTTGCTTCTTTTACGAATAATTATATTTGTTCTACTTCTAATAATAATGCTTGTATACATAATAATGAGTTGAATCATGTTAAGGATCACATATCATCTCTAAATTCAACCCTTAAAATATGCATTATTAATAATAAAAAGCTTATGGACTTGTGTGCAAAGTCTCGTGTTAACACTTCCAAATCAAACACTCACTAAGCACATATGTATAGCAAAGTCTACAAATGCACAACACAAATGCCATCTTGCTAGATTTTGCTACAATGTACAAAAACCCATCAAGCCTAATCATGTTTGTGCATCCCATCAAGCTTCATCATCACATGCACATACACATGCACATGCTCATCATGCTCATCATAAACATGCCAATGTGTATAAATATGATTTTTGTGGTAGGTTTGGTCATTTGACCAAATTTTATTTTGATTTAAAAAAAGTTTCACATTTGTAAAATTTTTTTAAAGAAAAACCTATTTTTGCAAATGAGTCCCGTGCACAACCGTTTGGTCAACACAAACCATTTCAACCTTTTCATTGCACTTATTGCAACCGGAAGGGTCACTAACATGATTTTTATTTGACCGTGTTCGTGCATCACATACGCCTAAATGGGTTCATAACCCAAAAGCTTTGAGCTTAAAAGATAGAGATCATGTCCTTAAATATTTTGATATCACAAGTACTTGGGTACCAAAACAAATTTAATTTTTAAACCAAGAATTTTAGTATTTTTATTTTCCTTTTCTTGGTTTTGAAAATTATGCTTAAAATTTTTGCATATGAAAACAATTTTTCTTTGATCAATTCTTTTGTTTTCATGATTATTAGTTTTGATTATCATAAGAGGTTTGTTTTTATATAACCCTCCGGGTTTATTGGGTGTTTATTCCTTACCGGGTGCTAAAAATATCTATATTGGTTGAAACAAGCTCAAGAGCTTGATATGATTGCCTTTCTTATTTTTTTTAAAAATCGATGATGGTTTGGTTTTATGTTCTTATGTGATTTACTTGTGATTTATGATTTTATTAGTTGATTTGAAAACTTTTTACATGATTCTCATGTTTTCTTTCTTTTGATTTTATAAATATAGCTATATACATTGTTTTTATGTTTATGTATTGAGACATATTTTTTTGACATATCTACATGTGTTCTCAATTGTCTTATTGTATGTGAGTTGTGTTTAGCATATTATTCATATATGCTTGCTCACATATTTGCGTTAGCATTCATTGCATATATTCCATAAGGCATCTTAATAGGGGAGCCAATCCCTATATTTGTTTTATACTCACCTATGCTTATTTATAGGGGAAGTCTTCGCTCTCTTATCATTTCCCTGTTTTTGATGTTGTCAAAGGGGGAGAAATATTGTGAGTATGTATTTCTTATTTATATGCATGATAATTATAATTTCTATATTTATGTTCTTTCATGCATATATCTTTTTGTAAATTGTTTGTCATCATTAAAAAGGGGGAGATTGTTGGCCTTTTTATTTTGATCATGTTTTAACAAATAATTTACAACTAATATTATTTGTCTAGTGTTTGTGTTTTCGTATTTATTCTAGGCAAACAATATATTGGAGGTTGGATGGATTGCGCCATAACGATCATATCAAATGGAAGTTGGCGGAAATAGTGGAATGAAGCAATACAATTCAAGTTCAAGATCCAAGTTCAAGCTTCATCCGCAAGTATACCAAGTTGAGCTTATTAAAGACCTATAGCTTGGGTAATCTAGTTTAGGAGTTTATATTATATGTTGTGGTACTTTAAGCTCAATATCACATACACACATACATTTTGTTTTCTATGTATATATATAGTTATATATATATATACACATTTTAGTTTTTGGTTTCTATGTATATATAGAGTTATATATATACATACATGTTTTGGTTTTCATGTTTATATAAATATGAAATTGCATATTTCATATTTATTGTTTTGTTCTAGTTTAACTTTATAGATATGAAACAATAGTTATATTTCATATGCACTTTCATGTTTCACATTCTATTGTTTTTATGGAAAAACAAATGTGTTTTGTATTATATATACATTTTTATAAAAATAATATATTATTATTTGTAGACTTAACATTCATTGTATACATCTTTTATTAAGTCTATAAAATCACTTTATAAAGTTTCAAAATATGGTTTAGTTAAAATGACAAAACAAGTGTTGTTGTATTTTCATGTTTTGGGCTAGTTTTAAAAATAATGAGTTTTCACAAATATAAATTGCCTTTCTCAAAAATTCTTTTTGTAACATGTTCATTAACATGTTTATAAACATTTCCAAGAGTTTTACATTTTTAGAATTTATTTGCTATTTTAAAGGTACTTTAAAAATCAGTTTTACTATTCAAAACAGGCTGATAACACGTTATCAGTCGATTGATATATGTGTTCAGTCGGCTGAAGAAATCGCCTGGAATATCAAAAAGTTTATGTTTCTTATTCAGTCGACTGATCAGTCGACTGATAAGGTCATTGGTCAACTGACGAGTTCATCAGTCAACTGATGACGTGTTGCTGGCCTGTAACGGCCAGCTCATCAATCGACTGATGAACAATATCAGTCGACCGACGGCATCATAATGCTAGTTTTCTAGAGTTTTTAGTTTTCGTTATTTTGTCTTTTTGTGTTGTTTTCTCTTGGTTTTTGGGTTGTTTCATGAGCCTATATATACCCCATGCCCTCATACTTCTGAGGTTAATTAAGAAATTTTCACAAGAGCTAGAAGAGATCATCCTTTGGTGTTTGAGCTCAAACTCCTCTCTCTCTCTCTCTCTCTCTCTCTCTCTCTCTCTCTCTCGATCTATAGAGAAGTTTTTCTAAACTCTATTTGTAGCTATTTATTGTTTTTTTTCATAATTTCCATAAGCTAGAATTTTATTTGAGTTTAGTTTGTTTTATTTAATCTCTTTGTTACACACACCCACATTGAGCTTTAGTATTTTCATACATAGTATTATTAGGGTTGTGAGAGATTGTAACATTGAGTTGAGCTTAATTGAATTCTCACCTTGTTTAGAGAACAATCATTTATTGTATTGAGAGCTTCATTGTGAGATATAGTTTGTAATACACTTGTAAACCAAGAGAAGTGTGTGGTGAGAGATGGGATCGTCCCAAGAAGAGTGGGGCAGATGGTAATTGTTAGACCCTAGAGGGGGGTAATTAGGGTCTTGAGGTAATAATTGTGCAATAAAAACTAAGACAAGCAAACACTACAAAAAATAATGCTCTAATAAATGAGATAAGATAGAAATCGTTCTCCAAATGACGCGCGATGTGTTCACGAGGTTCGGCTCTCTAACCTACGTCCCCGCTCCCCACTCTCGAGGAGAATCCACTACACAACCCGGTTTGGAAGCCGGAACTTCTTCTACACAGCGATCTCCACGAGAACTCACGACACAGTTGATCTCCATGAGATCTCATGACAAAGTTGATCTCCACGAGATCACCACACAATCAATGATAGCAAATAAAGAATTTCTCTCTCTTACAACTGTCCTATGGCAAAGAGAGAGATTACACTTGAAGATATGGATGTGGGATGTGCAAATATAAAACAAGGAATTGGATTTTGAAAGTTTAAGGCTCTTGAACTCAAGAATTAAACACAATTGATTTTTCTCTTGCAAAGTTGGTGGGAAAAATAAATGGGGTAGTTGGGTATTTATAGTGAAAAATAACAGCAGCCAAAACCCCAAAGAAATCATCAAAATCCCCCAAAATCTAATTTTCTGAAACTGTACAAAACTAGCTGTTACGGTATTATGAGTCGACTCGTACTTTTCATGAGTCGACTCATAAGTAGCCGTTACAGGCTAAAAACAAACTTATGGGTCGACTCATAAAATTCATGAGTCGGCTCATTATGCATGGGTCGACTCATGAGGTCATGGGTCGACTCAGTAGAAACTAAACACATTTTCCAGCATAGTCTATGAGTTGACTTATGACAGTCATGAGTCGACTCAACCTAATGGGTCGACTCATGATGTTATGAGTGGACTCGTCAGAAACAAATAACAACTACGGGGCAGTTTATGAGTCGAGTAAATACTGTTCATGAGTCGACACATAAGCATGCACACAGAAAATATCACTTTGAACTTTGTTGAAAAATTATCAAATAAATTCAGAAAAATGTAAAACTTTGAGAATAGTTTATAAACATTTTGACAAACTTGTTTGAAAAGAGATTTTGTAAAAAGGTCCTCGTATTTATGAAAAACATCATTTTGACAAAAGAACCAAAATACAAGTTTTTAAAGTGTGCAAGTATGTGTGATATCCCGAATAGCTTAAAATGAAATCTACAACTACTTGCCTACAATCTAGCACTAGAGAGAAAAGAAAAACTAGCAAATATCCTCACATAGAATAATATTTCTTTGAGTCTTGATATTACTTTGATTTGATGAAGCTTTCACTTGTATATGTTGTTCTTGATTAACATTTGCTTCATCACATTGCCTCCTCCTTTTTTGGATATCATCGTTGTAGCTCATATTCCATCCAATCCTCCATATATGGTACTAACAAGCTTGATATACATATTAACTACAATATCACTTAACAAGCAATTAGTACCGATCATGATGGTTGTAAGTTATCATTAAAACATAAGGGCTAACAATCTCTCCCTTTTTGATGATGACAACCAACCATTATTTATGAGCTAAATAAATATAGCTCATGGATAGGTGCTCCCCCTATCTATGAGCTCCCCCTTACTATGTGCACAAATGAGGACAAATGAGGAGATTTTTCTCCCCCTTTGTCACCATAAAAAAGTGGGGAAATGAAAAGAGAAACATACTTAAATACATAAAATATACCTCAAGTGTTGGTCCTCATGTATCGCCTCCCTCAAGTGCTTGGAATTACCACCTCTCACTAGGCCACCGACGCCACTTCTTTCGGTATCGACTACGTCCTCACCACACACTCCTCTTAGCAATTTGTATGTGCTTAAGCATGTTATGAAAATGAGGCATATATAATATGTGACCAAGCAAACAAGCAAGCAAAAAGATTTCTAAATAATGCATAGGCCCAAACCATTTCTTATGCGATAAAAATCTTCTTCACTAAGAGGCTTGGTAAAGATGTCCGCTAATTGAGATTTAGTATCAATATGAATAAGGGATACATCTTTCCGCTCTACATGATCACGTAAGAAGTAGTGGCGAACATCAATATGCTTGGTTCTAGAGTGTAAAATAGAATTTTTGGAAATGTTTATAGCACTAGTGTTATCACAAAATTTTTTTGTATTTTGAGAATGCAAGTCATAATCAACCAAACTTTGTTTCATCCATAAAAGTTAGGCACAACATAAGCCGGCAGTAATGTATTCCGCTTCCGTAGTGGACAAGGCAACATAATTTTGTTTCTTAGAAGCCCAAGAGACAAGAGAATTACCCAAAAATTGATATGTACCACTCGTACTTTTACGATCTACCTTACAACCGGCAAAGTCGGCATCACAAAAACCATAAAGATCAATAGAGGTGCTTTTAGTATAAAATAACCCAAGATCAATAGTACCATTTACATATTTAATAATTCTTTTAACCGCAAGCAAATGAGATGTTGTAGGAGATGCTTGAAAACGTGCACATGCACACACACTAAACATGATATCGGGTCTACTAGCGGTAAGGTAAAGAAGACTACCTATTGTTCACGGGAAAAATCGTGTCTTTCTTCATTGATTCCATTGCACACTCTTGTAATAGTTTATCGATTACAAAGATCCGGTCTTTTTATAAGATCCGGTTACAATAAAATCAAAATAAAAGAAAAGAAAGATTACAACTTTTTCTCTTGTTTGTCGAACAAATCACGAGCTCCTGTTGTGCGGTCGCTCGCTTGCGTGGGTTGTTTGCCTGCGCCGGGGTTTATCCGTGGACCACCGCGAAATCTAGATCTGGTCGGATCTACGCAGTACAACGGGTATTATTCACCAAGGAAATAATAGCCGGGGGATTAATTCACCAAGGAAATAATCGCCCTAATCTCGGGATCAAAGACTAAGCTTTGATCCGGAGTATAACGACGTAGATCTGAGATCCGGTCCTCTCGAACTCCTGCCTTATTTGGCGTTGACGATCGCCGAGCGCCAGATCCGGATGAGCAAGTCTTTGAGTCCCCAAAGATTGAATCTTTTTTTAGATCTGAGTCTTCAGTTCTGCAGGGCTTCGCCTCCTCCAAAATCCAACCCTCTAAAATGAACAACCCCCTCTCCTATTTATAGCCAAGCGTCACTGTGCCCGTGCGCACGTGTGGCCAACACACAAGAGGGGGTGGGGGAGAGAGAGCCGGCCACCTCAAGGTGGCTCGGCTGCCGAGCCACCTCAGGGTGGCTCGGCCTTGGCCGAGCCACCCTGGGGTGGCTGAGCCACCCTGGGGTGGCTCGGCCACCGAGCCACCTTAGGGTGGCTCGGCTTGGGCCGAGCCACCTTGGGGTGGCTCAGTTTCGGCCGAGTCCCCCCGGTGTTTTGGGTTCCGTCGTTCGGTTGTTGCTTTGTCCGTGATTCGGGTTTGTGGTTGACTTGATCTGGAATCGATTTGTTGACTTGATTCCCGATTTGGCAGTAAATCTACTTCTGAGTTCGAGTCCGAAGCTGATCTTGATTCGATCGTGATTCATCTGAGTCCGTTCTTGGTTGGACGACTCATTGACTCCCCGAACTGTTGGATTGATTCCGCACGCGAATGCATTCTGTTGATCGCGTGTAATTTGTTGACCTCGTCACCTCGTCACTCGATGGTTCGTTGATTTGTCGATTCCTCATGTCGAGCTGTGCGAAGGGACCTATAGGCAATTTTATACGCCTACAGATACCCCCTCCAAAGTATTTCAGCCTCGTTCTTTTATAGAAGGATCTGGAATGCTTTGGATATGATTGCCCTTACCCTCAGTCGGTGTAACGGGACCTTGGAATGACTTTTTTATTCTGTATTTCTCCAATCCTTCAGACTATTCGGTGCTTTGTCGAACGTCTGTAAGAATTCCGATACTGCATTTATTATCTGACCGTTGTCGAAATTTTGAACTTGAAGTCGATTCTTGATTTCTTGACTTTTTAGCTCGAGTTAGTTGCTTCAACATAGAACTGATCATCGATTGACAGCGTTGTCCGGCGTTTGAGCTTCATTGCGACGCGTTGTCCGGCGTCCAGGCTTCATTGTGACATATTGTTCGACGTCCGACACAGTTTATACTCGTACGTCTTCTGGAGTATACATAGTTTAAGCTCTTACGGTATTGGAGCGTGGCAGATACTTGAGTCACGAGACCAATTCATAAAATTGATACGTCAATGACTCGTATTTATAGAATTTTTGGCAAATTCTCAGCCATCAATGGGTTTGATGTGCCTTTACCGACTACCGTTTGAGTCGGGCTAGCATGCGGATTGTTTAAGTCCGTTCCGCATGTGACGTTGAGCTAAAAGAGTTAACCCTTTTAGTGCTACGATATTGAATACGTAGACTTCGTCTTTCTCCTGTGAAAAGACTAAACAGTAACGTGTATGAGACGTTGACTTAGGATTTTTGGCAAATCCTTAGCCTTTAACGGATTTGATGTGCTCTTATCGATTACCGTTTGAATCGGGCTTACATGCGGATTGTTTTAGTCCGTTCCGCATGTAACGTTGTGCTAAAGGAATGAACTCCCTTAGACTTTGTGCTATGATGTTGAATACATAGACTTTACCATTTGTTACGGGAATAGGTTACCCGGCGACGCGTGTTAGGCGTTGACTTTGGGATTTTTGGCTAACCCTCAGCCCTCAACGGATTTGATTAGCCTTTACCGATTACCGTTTGAGTCGGGCTAGCATGCGAATTATTTAAATCCGTTCCGCATGTGACGTTGCACTAAAGGAATGAACTCCCTTAAACTTTGTGCTACGACTTCGAATACGTAGACTTTGCCATTGTTATGGGAATAGGCTACCCAACAACGTGTATTAGACGCTGACTTATCCTTTCTTAGGCTTCAGGATAAAATACCCCAGAATCGAACTCTGGTATCTTTTTCTGCGGAGAAAGACTAAACCGGCGACGCGTGTTAGGCGTCGGCATACCCTTTCTTAGGATTCAGGATGAAATTCCCCATACGTGTAAGGCATGGATTTCGGCGTTATTAATAACAATCTACCACAATGTTGAATATGTGGACGGGTGTTCTTTTTAACGGTTAAGAACTAACCGGCAGCGCGTGTTAAGCGCAGACTTATCCTTACTTAGGTTTTAGGATAAAATACCCCAGAATCGAACTCTGGTGTCTTTTTCTGCGGAGAAAGACTAAACCGGCAGCGCGTGTTAGGCGCAGACTTATCCCTGCTTAGGATTCGGGATAAACTTCCTAGGATGAATCCAAGATTAATAAACTCTTAGAAAAGGTTGGTGTGGGAAAGGAAGAGTTTTATATTCTATTTCTCGGTCTTCTTTTAGGGTGAAGGCGAACCCGAATACAAGGAAGGAAGAATTTTATATTCTATTCCAAATTAGAGAGGAGACTCGAGGTGGGATCTCCACCCCTAGAATCCGGAAAGGTGAAACTAAGAGTGGGATCTCCACTCTGAGAATCGAAAAGACTCGGATAACCCTAACTGTCGGAAGGTTTGAATACCGAACTAAAGATGAATTTCTCGTTTATCGAGAATGAATTGTGGTTTTGGTCCTAACTGTAGGAAGGTTTGACCAAACGGGAGCTTGAGATGACCCTAACTGTAGGAAGGTTTGATCACTCGATTTGAAAGTGGACCTCTCGTTCATTGGAGGAATCGAGAGGGGATTTTGGTTGTGGTCCTAACTGTAGGAAGGTTTGACCAAGTGGGGGGTTCAAAACGATCCTAACTGTAAGAAGGTTTGATCGCTCGATTCGTGGGCCTCTCGTTCATTGAAGGAATCGAGAGGGGATTTTGGTTTTGGCCCTAACTGTAGGAAGGTTTGACCAAGTAAAAAGTGAGAGTGAGAGTACAAATCACTGTAAGAATGTTGATTCGTACAAATCACTCAAAGGGGGTTCCTGATGTTAAGTGGTAAAGACTTAACAACAAAAAAAGGCTTTGACAATTCGTCAATTATATCCGGACTGTAACGAATGAAAGTGTTGAGTGCACGAACATAGCGGAAGTTTGAATGGATTAAACAGGAAAGAATTTTGGTGGTCCCACCGTCAATTAGTCTGATCGGTGGGAGATTCTGTGGTGGGAGACTATGAGTCGTCAAACACCAATGAGAGTTTTGTGAGGAAAAATTGATTCATAATGATCGGGTTATCCCTAAGAATATTACATTTAACATTCTTCCGGGAACTTCCCGTTACATGAATCATCCACCCCCAGCTTTCTTTGCAACACTGGGTATATCATTGTATCAGCTGCACGATCGGGTTATCCTTAGGAATACCACGCATGGCACTCTCTAGGAACTTCCCGTGGAAGAAAGGAAATAGTTTAGACTCATATACCTATTGGAGTATCAGGGAGCAGTTTAACCTCTTATACCGGTCGGAGGATTGAGAAGCAGTTTATACTCGTATACTCTTCGGAGTTTCAGGAAGCAGTTTATACTCTTATACCGGTCGGAGTTTTGCCGTTTTCAACTGGCTCACTCTAGCGTTATGACACCGGCTTCAACCAAGGTTTGGATGCTATTCTTGAGTGTAAAGCACGCCTTGGTTGGGTGAAGGATCCTCCTGTGGTATGCGCAGTACTTCGGATCCGCAATATCGTCAGCTTCCTCCTGATTCGTGATCGGTGGGAGCTTGATCTTGTTATTGTCCAGGAGGGATTTGAAGATGGCTGGAACATCTTCATCCTTGAAGGAGTACTCTTTTTGAGGCCTCTGATCCGAAGTCTTTTGCTGCCTCCGGGACTGCTATTGCGATGTTTGATTAGCATCGACAGTCGTTGCGGGTGTCTTGCCCTTACCACGGGAGGCGAAGTTCGAGTTCGGAGGATTTTTCGTCGATTGACTCCTCTCGGCCTTCTTCCTTCGGAGGAAGCGTTCGGCTTGTTCCCCTCGGACCTTCAAGTCTTTCCAAGTATTGGACGGTGCTGTCCCCATTGCTTCCAACACGTCCAATGCGAGGTTGTTGTGGCAAGTCTGGAGAATGAACTCCTTGGTGATCGGGTCCCGGCAATTCAACGCTTTGTTCTGGAACCTCTTGACGAAGGTTTCGACCGGTTCCCCGTCCTTTTGTTTCTCGTCGAGCAACGTTCCGATGGATATCTCGGTGTCGTCGTCGAAGAAGTTAGCGAGGAATTTTGTCTCCATGTCGTCCCAGCTATTCACGCTTCCTGGCTTAAGGCGGCGATACCAATCAAAGGCGGCTCCGTGAAGAGTGCCAACGAATGACCGCACCATCAGAGGCTCATTGCCGGAGATAACACCCAGGTGCGATTTGAAGTAAATCAAATGCTGAGTGGGGGAACCCTTCCCATCGAATGGCGTGAAGTTGATTAAACTAAACTTTGCCGGATAGGGGATTGATTCCCACTCTTTTGGGTATGGACAAGGAATGCCCGTTTTCTTCACCTCTTGAGCAGAAATCAACGTATTGATCTTATTCTCGAGGTTTTTGATCTTCAGGTTTTCCCTGTACCTTCGTTGGCATCCTCGTTACCACCCCCTGCATTGACGAGAGGGTTATTAGCGTCACGAGTTTCATTTGCACCTGTGTCCTCATCTTCCAGATTGTTCTGGTTATGACGACTTGGTTCGCCTTGTTGGTTCCTCAATGCCTGGATTTGTTGCTCATGCATCTCTCTCATAGTCTGCATGACCATCTGCATTTCAAGCCTGAAGCTCTCTTGCTGTTTAGCCATGGCTTCTTCGAGCATCTTGACCACTTGTTCTGCGCTTATCATCAGCGACTCGCGGGGTTCTCCCTCACTGGACACTGTATTATCCGATGCAACCATAGAGCAGGTATCCGACTCTTCATCTTCTGAAGGTAGTCTTGTCCGAATCCTACCATAAGTTCCTCGTGCGATGGCTTCAGACTACAGATGGGTTAGACGCCGGGATGCTTTCAGAATCGACTCGAGATCATCCCGTGCCGATGTCCCTTTGCTGGTCATATAAGCGGTGACCCTCGGGAATTCTCTGTTTTCAACCACCGCTCTTCTTCATCGGAAACACCTGGGCCTTGGCTTTAGGGTTTCAGTGCTAAGCCTCTCGAAAACCGAAACTCTTTCGGGGACCGTCTTGATGCAGTTACATTCAGACAATACCGCCCGAATGAGTTTGGAACAGGGGCATTGAGTTTCGAGCCTATGAGGACTTCTCTTTCTGGCTCTGCTCGTACCCCCAGCACGATAGTACAGCTCGTCCGTATGAAAGTCAGAGCAACCTATCGTGTGTTGGTACGATCTCTCAGGTATAATGTCATCGTCATTGGACGACAACGTTTCCTTCTGAGGGCGAATTGTTTTCTTTGGGCTGTCAAAAGTTACGCGCCTCGAAACCTGCCTTTGTGGACGTGAGCTCTCAGCGGGCTCCTGGACTTCAATGCGCAAGTTGGCGTGTGCAGCTGCTTTAAACTCCTTGTCATGCTGAGAATGACGGCGACCCCCAGCATGTTGAGCCGTTCGGGGCTTCTTCATCGGGCCCAAACGTTCTTGAACTGGAGCTTTGCATCGTCCATCGGGAAGTGGGCCGAGGCGCTCCAAAACTAACTTCTTTCTCCGGGGTGATTCTGCGTGACCTCCCGGAGTAGCCATGGGAATTATCGGCGACTTCGCTTGGTTCGCCGGAGGTTGAACCTGCTTCAGAGGTTGCAAAGGTTGCTCTTTGGCCTGAATCGCCACTTCGAATTTCGGCCTCCAGACTTTGCGGGTTGGTGGCGGCTTCTTTGTCACCTCCTTCTGCAGCCTTCTACGGGCTTCTTCAATTTGAGCCCGTGCCTGCGCTGATAGTGCGCGGCGCTTGTGAATGCGCTCCTCCAGCATTGATCGGTTTCGTTTGACGCGGATCCATTCGTTCGTCGGCGGCTTGGAGAAGTTGCCATTCATCGGTTGTTGAGGCTGTTTGCCTCTCTTGTTCTTCGGACTCGTGTTATGGCGGATTCCATCCGTGGATTCCATTGCCTTCGCGAATTCTCGGGCCAAGCGTTGACGTCGCCTTTGGCGGGCTCTCTTTGAGAGAGTCACCACACCTTTGGTGACGGAGGAATTGGCAGGAATCGGCTTGACCTGGTTGGAAATTGGAGGGATCTCACCCAATGCGACTTCGGCATCCAGCGGGGCGAGATCTTCGTTGGTGTTTTCAACATCTTCGTACCAACGAGGCTTTCTCCTGGAGGAGAACTTTTTGGACTTGCGGGGGGAGGTTGATCCAGACGAGGACACGTACTCCTCGTACTTCTGCTGGTCGAACTCATACTCGACCTCCTCCCCGACCGGGATCGAGATCCGCGGCTGCGACGCTCCGATCTCGGCAGCGAGATCGGTGGCTCCCACTGTGGTCGCCAGATTGTTCGTGGGAAAAATCGTGTCTTTCTTCATTGATTCCATTGCACACTCTTGTAATAGTTTATCGATTACAAAGATCCGGTCTTTTTATAAGATCCGGTTACAATAAAATCAAAATAAAAGAAAAGAAAGATTACAACTTTTTCTCTTGTTTGTCGAACAAATCACGAGCTCCTGTTGTGCGGTCGCTCGCTTGCGTGGGTTGTTTGCCTGCGTCGGGGTTTATCCGTGGACCACCACGAGATTTAGATCCGGTCGGATCTACGCAGTACAACGGGTATTATTTCACCAAGGAAATAATAGCCGGGGGGATTAATTCACCAAGGAAATAATCGCCCTAATCTCGGGATCAAAGACCAAGCTTTGATCCGGAGTATAACGACGTAGATCTGAGATCCGGTCCTCTTGAACTCCTGCCTTATTTGGCGTTAACGATCGCCGAGCGCCAGATCTGGATGAGCAAGTCTTTGAGTCCCCAAAGATTGAATCTTTTTTTAGATCTGAGTCTTCAGTTCTGCAGGGCTTCGCCTCCTCCAAAATCCAACCCTCTAAAATGAACAACCCCCTCTCCTATTTATAGCCAAGCGTCACTGTGCCCGTGCACACGTGTGGCCAACACACAAGGGGGGGGGGAGAGAGAGCCGGCCACCTTAAGGTGGCTCGGCTCATGCCGAGCCACCCTGGGGTGGCTCGGCTTTGGCCGAGCCACCTCAGGGTGGCTCGGCCACCGAGCCACCTTAGGGTTGCTCGGCTTGGGCTGAGCCACCTTGGGGTGGCTCGGTTTCGGCCGAGTCCCCCCGGGTGTTTTGGGTTCCGTCGTTCGGTTGTTGCTTTGTCCGTGATTCGGGTTTGTGGTTGACTTGGTCTGGAATCGATTTGTTGACTTGATTCCCGATTTGGTAGTAAATCCACTTCTGAGTTCGAGTCCGAAGCTGATCTTGATTCGATCGCGATTCATCCGAGACCGTTCTTGGTTGGACGACTCATTGACTCCCCGAACCGTTGGATTGATTCCGCACGCGAATGCATTCTGTTGATCGCGTGCAATGTGTTGACCTCGTCGCTTCGTCACTCGATGGTTCGTTGATTTGTCGATTCCTCGTGTCGAGCTGTGCGAAGGGACCTATAGGCAATTTTATACGCCTACACCTATCATACCTCGGTATAGTTTTTGGTCTACATCCTCACCACTATCATCCGCATCAAGCTTGATACTTGTACTCATGGGAGTTTGTGCATGCTTAGAGTTCTCTAATCCAAACTTCTTCACCAATTCTCTAGCATATTTGCTTTGAGAAGCAAAAATCTCATCCTTAGTTTGCTTGACTTGGAGCCTGAGAAAGAATGTGAGCTTTCCCATCATACTCATCTCAAAGTGATCTTGCATAACTTTAGAAAATTCTTTGCATAAAGTTTCATTAGTAGCACCAAAAATGATATCATCAACATATATTTGAACCAAAATGAAATCATTTTTTATTTTTCTTACAAAAAGTGTATTATCAATTTTCCCTTTAGAAAAATTATTTTCAATAATAAAACTAGAGAGGCGAGCATACCAAGCTCTAGGAGTTTGTTTTAACCCATATAAAGCTTTTTGAACCTGGTAAACATGATTAGGAAAAGAATGATCCACAAAACCGGGGGGTTGCTCAACATGTACTTCCTCTTTTATAAAATCATTTAAAAAGGTACTTTTAACATCCATTTGAAATAATTTAAAATTCTTAAAACTTGCAAAAGCTAAGAACATTCTAATAGATTCTAACCTTGCAACCGGTGCAAAGGTTTCATCATAGTCTATGCCCTCCTCTTGATTGTATCCTTGGGCAACTAAACGAGCTTTATTTCTTGTTACAATACCATGTTCATCAAGTTTATTTCTAAAAACCCATTTTGTTCCAATCATACTCACATTGTTAGGTCTAGGAACTAGTTTCCAAATATTATTTCTTTGAAAATTGTTTAGTTCATCATGCAAAGCTAAAACCCAAAACTCATCTTTTAAAGCATCATTAATCATTTTAGGTTCTATTTGAGATAAGAAAGCAATGTTACCACATTCACTCAAGGCCTTTGAGCGGGTTAGAACTCCTTGTGAAGGATTCCCTATAATTTGCTCCTTTGGATGATTTGATGCAAATTTCCATGCTTTGGGAAGTTCTACTTGTTCATGAGTTTTGACGCTTTCCACATCCTTTTGTGCGTCTATTGACGATGTTTCATTTAGTTGCAAGCTTTCCAATCCTCCCTCAATATCACCATCATCATTATTCCTAGGCAAACCATCTTGTAAACCAATATTAGTCTCATCAAAAGTAACATTTATAGACTCTTCAACAACAAGTGTTCTTTTGTTGAAGACCCTATAAGCCTTACTTCTAGGTGCATATCCTAAGAAAATGCCAACATCTATTTTTGAATCAAATTTATCATGGTGATCTTTTGTATTTAAAATAAAACATTTACAACCAAAGATACAAAAATACCCAATAAATGGAGTTTTGTTATAAAAGAGTTCATAAGGAGTTTTTTTAAGTTTGGGTCTAATTAAAACACGATTTAAAACATGGCAAGCCGTATTAACGGCTTCCGCCCAAAAATATATAGGCAAAACAAAAGCTATTAACATAGTACGTGTCATCTCTTATATGGTACGATTTTTTCATTTAACAAGACCATTTTGTTATGGTGTTCTTGGGGCGAAAAATACATGAGTTATACTATGATGTGCACAAAAATCATTAAAAAAATTATTTTAAAATTCACCACCATGATCACTTCTAATTTTAACAACTTTTAAATCTTTTTTATTTTCTATTCTTTTTACTAAAAAGGAAAATTCCTCAAAGCATTCATCTTTATTTTTAAGAAAGATTGTCCATGTAAAGCGAGAAAAATCATCTACAACAACAAATACATAGTGTTTTCCTCCTAGAGAGGTAACGCGCATAGGACCAAATAGATCAAGTTGTAATAATTGCAAAGGTTTAGAAGTTAATACATCATTGATGGATTTGAAGATAGATTTGGTTTGTTTACCTTTAGCACAATCTTCGCAAACGGTATCCTTGATGAAGTGTAAGTTTGGTAACCCCTTTACAAGATTTCTTTTGGATAGCTTGGATATCAATTCCATATTAGCATGACCAAGTCTTTTATGCTAAATCCAAGGATTCTCATCAATTGCCGCAAGGCATTTCATAACTTGATAAACTAATTCATTCATCTCAAAAATGTATACATTAGATTTTCTATTAGCAACAAAAACAATTTTCCATTCATGCTAATAATGCACTTATCCGGTTTAAAAGAGATATCAAAACCTTTATCACTTAATTGACTAATACTAAGAAGATTATGGTTCAAGCCTCTAACCAAATAAACATCTTCTATAACGGGAGAAGGAATCTTACCAATACTACCAATGCCAATGATTTTACCTTTCTCACCGCCACCGAAGGAGACATTGCCTCCTTTAATCCTTGATAGGGTTGCAAATAGCTCTTTGTTGCCCGTCATGTGATGTGAGCAACCACTATCAAGGTACCACATCCCTCTACGTCGTATTTGTGATGTTCCCTACATAAGATGACGTAGAAACTTTAGGTACCCAATTCTTGGGTCCTTGGGAGTTAGTTTATTTGGTACCTTTGGGTACCCATGCCATATTAAAAACATTCACATTATCCTTAATTCTACAATGGATGGATATGTGACCATGCTTCATGCAATATGTGCACACAAAGTGTTTCTTATGTGTAGAAGCATATGATCTATAATGTTCATTTCTTTGAAAATGGTAATGTCTAGAATATGCATGAGTGGGTTTAATTTTACCATTAGCAATTTCTAGTCTTTCAATTTTAGATTTTAATTGTTCGTTTTCAAAATCAAGATCTCATAATAATTCATCTTTTTGAGCAAGAGAGGATTGTAATTTCTCAACTATGGAAGCATGCAATTTTTTAAATAAAGAGTATTCTTTAACTACTCTTTTAAATTCAAAATTTAACTCTTCTAATGCGGTAGCTAGATCACATTGCATATAAAAAGATTCGCTTTCGGAGTCGGATATAATTACCTTATCTTCATTGACCATAAAACAAATGTTATGGTCATGAAGAGAAAAATTAGCTCCCTCCTCATCGCTATCCGAGTCACTTGGCCCGAATTCATCCCATCCGGCATACATCACCCTCTTTTTCTTGTACTTCAAGTATTTTTCATTGATCTTTGGGCACTCCTTGGCTTGATGACCCGGTTCATTGCACTCAAAACATTTTCCTATACGAGGAGAAAAATTGTTGTTAGATCGGTTAAGATTTTGGTTTAATTTTATTAGTTTAGAAATTCTTCTAGAGAGGTGAGCCACTTCTCTAGAAACACCGGTTTTACTATCCGAGGAGGAGGAGTTATCAGTAGCTCCTTTAAGAGCAATTGTCTTCTTTTGGGATGGCTCCTCGATTACCCGTGGGGTTCTTCCTCCTTCTCCTTCTCTTTGATTTTCTTCTCATGGACCTTGAGCTTGCTAATGAGACCATCAAGGGGAAGTGTGGTGAGATCATGAGCTTCCTCTATGGCCGTAGCTTTGGGTTCCTACACCGGAGATAATGATCGAAGAATCTTGTAGTTCATCTCTGGGGGTGACAACTTCTTATCTAAGCCATGCAATTCATTGATAATATTAGTGAAGCGAGAAAACATAGCATCAATGGATTCATTTGGAAGCATTTTAAACAATTCATAATCATGCATAAGCCCACTAATCTTTGATTCCTTAACTTGGGGGTTCCCTCATGTGTGATGCAAAGTTTGGTCCAAATCTCATATGTGGTAGCACAAGTAGAAACCCTATTGTATTCATTTGGTGTGAGGCCACAAATTAAGGCATTCATGGCCTTTACATTGAGATTGGCTTGGAGCCTCTCACCATCGGTCATAGAGCTAGTTATAGGCTTTTCTACATATTTCTTTTCAATGATGTCTAGGATGTCAAGGCCAATGCAACAGAGATAGATTCTAATCCTAGCTTTCCAATATGCAAAATTACTACCGGTGAAAAGTAGGGGTCTAGTGGTGGATTGTCCTTCTAACATATGCACATTCATTAAAGACTCCATAAGATCTTTTCTCCAAGGTGATTAAACCAAAAATTAATATAGAGACTAAGCTCTGATACCAATTGTTAGACCCTAGAGAGGGGGGAGTGATTAGGGTCTTGAGGTAATAATTGTGCAATAAAAATTAAGACAAGCAAACACCACAAAAAATAATGCTAAAATAAAGGAGATAAGATAGAAATCGTTATCCAAATGACGCGCGATGTGTTCACGAGGTTCTGCTCTCTAGCCTACGTCCCTGCTCCCCACTCTCGAGGAGAATCCACTACACAATCCGGTTTGGAAACCGAAACTTTTTTTACACAGCGATCTCCATGAGATCTCACGACACAGTTAATCTCCACAAGATCTTATGATACAGTTGATCTCCACGAGATCACCACACAATCAATGATAGCAAATAAAGAATTGCTCTCTCTTACAACAGCCCTATGGCATGGAGAGAGATTACACTTGAAGATATGGATGTGGGATGTGCAAATATAAAACAAGGAATTGGATTTTGAAAGTTTAAGGCTCTTGAACTCAAGAATTAAACACAATTTATTTTTCTCTTGCAAAGTTGGTAGGAAAATTAAATGGGATAGTTAGGTATTTATAGTGAAAAATAACAGCAGCCAAAACCCCAAAGAAATCATCAAAATCTCCTAAAATCCGGTTTTCTGAAACTGTACAAAACTAGCAGTTATAGTGTTATGAGTCGACTCGTACTTTTCATGAGTCGACTCATTATGCATGGGTCGACTCATGAGGTCATGGGTCAACTCAGCAGAAACTAAACATATTTTTCAGCACAGTTTATGAGTCGATTTATGATAGTCATGAGTCGACTCAACCTGATGGGTCGACTCATGATGTTGTGAGTCGACTCGTCAGAAACAAATAAAAACTACGGGGCAGTTTATGAGTCGACTCAATACTGTTCATGAGTAGACTCATAAGCATGCACACAGAAAATATCACTTTGAACTTTGTTTAAAAATTTTCAATTAAATTTAGAAAGATGTAAAACTTTGAGAATAGTTTATAAACATTTTGACAAACTTGTTTGAAAAGAGATTTTGCAAAACATCATTTTGATAAAAAAACCAAAATACAAGTTTTTAAAGTGTGCAAGTGTGTGTGATATCCCGAATAGCTTCAAATAAAATCTACAACTACTTGCCTACAATCTAGCACTAGAGAGAAAAGAAAAACTAGCAAATATCCTCACATAGAATAACATTTCTTTGAGTCTTGATATTGCTTTGATTTGATGAAGCTTTCACTTGTATATGTTGTTCTTGATTAACATTTGCTTCATCACATTTCCTCCTCCTCCTTTGGATATCATCGTTGTAGCTCATATTCCATCCAATCCTCTATATATGGTACTAACAAGCTTGATATACATATTAACTACAATATCACTCAATAAGCAATTAGTACCGATAATAGTGGTTGTAAATTATCATCAAAACATAAGGGCTAACAGTAATGCCTAGAGGTAGGTTGTAATTCCTAACACTTAAGGGAGACACGGGATAGAGACCAACACTTAGAGGATGTAAAGTAGGATTACAAGAGTGTAGATTGTAAAGTTTTTGATGAGCTAGAAAACCGAGTGTGTGGTAAAAACCTTATTCGGGTGAGCGTTGAAAACTCGATTGTGTATTGGGTTCTCTCCGGGAGTGGGGAACGGAGACGTAGGACGGAAGGTCTGAACTCTGTGATCATTTGATTGTGTTTAAGTTTGCATTGACGTTCATTTATATTTGTGCTCATTGCTCATATCGCCTTTGTCTCATTATTTATTTTGTCCACTATATTGTTTTTATTTGTTTGTTCTACCCTTGTGTTATTTGTATATCCTTACATATATATCTTGTTGCATATTATACTTGCTAGGATATTTATTAATTAGTTTTATTTATTATTAAATCGGATTAGATTAGCATAAATCCTATTCACCCCCCCCCCATCTAGGGTGTCTTTCACTTTGGACCCTTACCTTGATGTTTTCCTTTAACCTTTAACAAATAGATCCATTCTTGCCTTTAAATGAATTTTTCTTATCATGAGTTGTTATATTAACACTTTCTATAACCTCATGTATAAGTCTTTCTTCTTCTTGAACACACATGGTTATGAGTTCATTTACGGACTAATTTTCTTTATGTGTAGTGTAAGAGATCTTGAAAGGTCCATACTCCACTCGAAGTGAAGAAAGTATGTAATGCACTAGAAATGATTCAGATATATTAATTTTTAGAGGTTTAGGTTGGGAAGCAATATCCCTTATTTGCATAATATGCAAGTGCACTGTAAAAGCCCAAAAATGAATATTTTATGATAAATAATGATAAATATGTTATATAGTGGAAAATAATTTATTTTGATGTTTGAATATGATAAAAATTGATTTGAGATCAATTCAATAAATATTTGTGAATATATGAGTGCATATGTGCAAGACATGCACAAAGGCCAAAAGAGAAATTTGAGATTTATGACCAGTTATAAGTTTCTATATTTTACGTACTGATGCAGTTAGAATCTAAGAAAGTGTAAAAGATCAACTTTGTATATATCTTCAATAGCTTTCCAATAAATCTTAAATCACCTTATTCGGAGGTCGGACGAGAAAGATATGGCCAATATACCGAACCCTAGCCTGTGTGCAGGTTTCTATACGGTCGACTGCTGGGCGTATAGACACCAAGATTATCTCTGTTTCAGGTTGGTTTTGTTTATACCGAACCCAAGAATATACCTAAGTATATATATCCATTTTGAAGCTCTCAGAACTTGCCTTTAGACCCCTAATAGCCTCAGCCCCCTCCTCTCTCTCTCTCAAACCCTAAACCCCCTTTCTTTGGCGATTCATGGAGGATTTCGGAGGAGCTGACACGAGATCCATCGGTGTTCAGCAAAGGAGGATCATTCTCACTCGTTTTTGGGAGTTCATCAACACCCCTCATGCGAGTTTCATCTTGCCCAATCCTACACCTATGTTTTAAACGTTTTTAATAAAGTTTTTCCTGTGTTTTATGAGCCTAAAATGCTATTTTATGTATAAAGATAGATCTTTATATTGTATGTTATAAAAAGAACAAGTTTTTAGTTAATAAAGATCACCCACGAATTTCTTATTATAGATCTAGATTTGAAAATTTTCCAAACAAGAGTTTTGAAAGAAAGATAATTGCTTTCAAACGTGTCGACATGCATACATATGTTTAAAAAAGTTTCTTTTTGTCTATAGTGATTAGATTGTATTTTTACATTTACTAGAAATGCTAAATCACGTATATAGGATTTCGTAGTATATAGAATCGCCGCATAATGACTTTTGAATCAACCTTGAGGAGCAGAAACCTATAGAAAAGGTTTTTGTCTCTTCGCGGTCGACCGCTGGGGAATTTTCTGTATGTTCATGTTGTTGCATAAGTTTGTATAGCTGGCGAGACACCTAGGTTATATGGGATTATAATGCACTGGGATTTGTGTATATGAGTTGAGTACGAATATGAGTTTTAGATTCACTCACCAAGGCATGAGAGTGAGTACTAAATATGCTGATTTTTTATATTACTTTCATATTGAAGTCCTCGTGTTGGACTATAATCCATTGAAGTCCTCGTGTTGGACTATAATCCATTGAAGTCCTCGTGTTGGACTTTAAGCTTTTGCAGTTAATATTGGACATTTACCTATTTTAGTCCATGAGTTGGGAACGTATTTGACATTTGATAGGTCATTAATATTATAGTTGGAGATGGAGCTATATTTCTTTATTGCTCCATGTTGTAGTTTTTTTAGGATATGGTATTTATCTATTTACAATTTGAGCTAACGAGAGACGTACCTATGCTTGTAAATTTCCAAATATCAAACCACCATTTTATTTCGGAGTAGATGATTGACTATCTATATGTATTATTAGCTATTTTTCTTTCTTCTAGCCCTACTCCCTTGGTTGGTTGAGATGTTACTCGCTAGCGCTTGATGCTCGTTGTTTCCCCCTTTCAGGTAACGAGCCAGGTGCACGGAGAGCTGTAGGTTGATGGAATCGCTCTAGTAGTTATTTATCTATATAATTAGTAGTTTATGTCAGAACTCCACAGTAGATGTGTTTATGAACATTTAAGTTATCATTCTAGTTTTGTAAAGGCGATGTGCCTAAATGTCATTTCATTTGATTTCCTATGTCGAGACACTTGTATTCAGTCAGATGTTATTTCTCTTAGAGATTTGTCTATTTATTTCAGTGGTGATGATTTCTTCAGAATATCTATCGTTTAATATTTCTTCTGTATATTTTCTCTAGCCTATTTTGTACCTACACTTGTTGTTGATTCTACTAGATAGATAGTAATTGTGATGGTAAAACATGCTATTACACGGTATAGTGCTTGGCAAGTTTGACATTCTTGGTTTCACCTTGGACTGTAACCTTGTTGAAACCAGGGGCGTCATAGTTAGTATCAGAGCATCAGACTGTCACAGTGCACCAGCAGGAGCCCAGCAAGGGAAAGGGCGGAATCAGCAGCAGGACCGATTTTAGGGTCGAGGTCTGGGCCAACAGATGAGATTCGAGGCACCACTAGTAGTTCTGATGATTTAAGAACAGATTCGCGTAGTTCAAGAAGTCCCTTAGGGATATGTAGTCCCATATGCTCCACTTCCTACAGCAGAGCAGCCTCCAGCCATCGGCAGAGTCTATGCGGTAGTCCCTCATGATCATGGTGCGAGCGGGGCCGTAGTGTAGGGTACGTTCCTTGTGAAATTCTTTCTATCCCGTATTCTTTTCGATTCAGGGGCTTCACATTCTTTCATATCTTATAAATTTATGATTAGACTTCAGCTCGTAGCTCAGCCTCTAGACATTCCTTTATTAGTTTCCACTCTTCTATGTGAGATGTCGTTCTTAGAGAGCATTTGAAGGAGGTGTATTATCAGTTTAGATGAGTCTGAGTTCGTTGTCGATCTGATAGTGTTGTGCATGTCAGAGTTTGATGTTATTCTTGGTATAGATTGGCTATCTTCCTACCATGTCATTATCGACTGTTTTGTGAAAACAGTTAATTTGTGAGCGTCCGATGGGTCCGAGTTAGTTGTGGTAACCTCTTAGGGGAATCAGTTTGCAGAGTCATTACTGGTGTACATCGAGGAAGTGATGCTTCGGGATCAGAGTGTTGATATATATGAGACTAGAGTTGTCTCAGATTATCAGGATGTCTTTCAAGACATACCTGGATTGCCTCATGCGAGAGAGGTTGAGTTTTGTATTGAGTTGTAGCCGGGCACAACCCCGATATCCCGAGCACCCTATTGCATGGTACCTGCTGAGATGAGGGAGCTACAGACCTAGTTGGATGAGTTATTAGCTCAGGGCTTTATTCATCGGAGTCATTCTCCGTGGGGAGCGCCGGTCTTGTTCGTGAAGAAGAAGGATGGTAGTATAAGATTATGTATCGACTACCATGAGTTGAACAAAGTCACTATTCGGAATAGATATCCTTTGCCTTGGATTGATGACTTGTTCGATCAGCTGTAGGGAGTGTAGTATTTCTCGAAGATTGATTTTCGTTCTGGTTATCATTAGTTGTGAGTTCGGGAGATGGATATTCCTAAGATCACATTTTTGACTTGATATTGGTCCTTCGATTTTTTCATCATGCCATTTGGGTTGATCAATGTACCCACGGTATTCATAGATTTGATGAACCGGGTCTTTCGTCCATACTTGGACCAATTCGTGATTGTATTTATCAATGCTATTCTTATCTATTCGAGATCGAAATCAGAGCATGAGCAGCATCTACGTTTAGCTTCGCAGACTTTGAGGGAGCATCAGCTATATGCTAAGTTCAGTAAGTATGAGTTTTGGATTTCTGAGGTCCGGTTTCTTAGCCATATTGTTAGCAGAGAAGGCATAGCAGTGGATCCAGCTAAGGTTTTAGTAGTACTTGATTGGGAACCGCCAAAGACGGTTACCAAGATTCATAGCTTTTTGGGGTTAACTGGCTATTATAGGAAGTTCATTTAGGACTTTTTGAAGATTGTAATGCTACTTACACTCCTTACGAAGAAGGGTGTACAGTTTACTTGGAGCACGGAGTGCCAGAAGGCCTTTGATACCTTAAAGGCTAAGTTAACTACGGCGCCAGTCCTTACTATTCCGAGCAGTGACAGGACATTTGTCGTATACACGGATGTATCGTTAGTAGGTTTGGGAGGTATTCTGATGCAGACTCAGAGGGTAGTAGCATACATCTCACGATAGCTAAGGGTACATGAGCAGAACTACCCCACTCATGATTTAGAGTTAGCAGCGGTAGTATTTACACTGAAGGTGTGGAGACACTATTTGTATGGAGTTCAGTTCGAGCTATTCATAGATTACCAGAGTCTGAAGTACAAATTCTCCTAGAAAGAACTCAATCAGAGACAACGGCGATGGATTGAGTTCATCAAGGACTACAAGTTCGTAATTCAGTATCACCCGGGGAAAGTAAACGTCGTAGCAGATGCTTTGAGTAGGAAGCGTCGACATCGGGTTGCAGCCTTGAGGTGCTTGTTGTATCGAGATCTTCTCACACTTAGCCAGTTCGATTTTAGGCTAGAGATTGACAGGACCAACACATCCTTGGGAGCTATATCAGTACAGCCATCTTGGAGGGACAGAGTAGTCAGAGCTCAATTAAAGGACTCTTGGATTCAAATCCAGAAGGAGAATATTTCCAAAGAGCCCAAGGACGATTGGACCACTAGAGCAGATGGAGGTATTCGAATGAAGGGTCGATTGGTTATGCCATCTAGTGTAGAGCTGAAGAAGGAGTTGTTTGATGAAGCACATCGTACCCAGTATTCGGTGCATCCAGGAACCACTAAGATGTACAAGAACTTGAGGAGACACTTTTGGTGGAGTGGTATACGTAGGGAGATTGCAGAATATGTGGCTAAGTGCTTCACCTGCCAGCAAGTGAAGGCAGAACACTAGAGACCAGTAGGGATACTTTAGCCTTTACCCATTCCAGAATGGAAGTGGGTGGACATTTCTATGGACTTCATTGTAGGGTTGCCAAAGTTGAAGAAGGGGAACGATTTAGTTTGAGTGATAGTGGATCGGTTGACGAAGTCAGCACATTTTATTCCAGTGAGGACTACTTATACCGTTGAGACATATGCGAGGATATTTATCCGGGAGATAGTTTGACTTCACGGAGTTCCAGATATGATTGTATCAGATCGAGGTTCAGTTTTTACCTCGTACTTTTGGAGGAGTTTCCAAGATTCATTCGGCAGCAGGTTATTGCACAGTAGTGTATTCCACCTTTAGACAGACGGTCAGACAGAGAGATTAAACTAGGTGTTGAAGGACATATTGCGGGCTTGTATCATTGATTTTCAAGGTAGCTGGGAGGATCATATTCCATTGATAGAGTTTACTTATAACAATAGTTATCAAGCGACGATTTGTATGGCTCCGTATGAGGCATTATACAGGAGACCCTGTAGATCCCCTATATATTGGGCAGAGCCGGAGGATAGCTTGTTTCTTGGACCAGAGCTAGTGAGGCAGACTACTGAGAAGATAACATTAATCAGGAAGCATATTCTAGCCACTTAGAGTCGGCAGAAAAGCTACGCGGATCATAGACGGTGACCTTTAGAGTTTCAGGTGGGAGATTATGTCATGTTGAAGGTATCACCGATGAAAGGTGTCCAGTGATTTGGCAGACGGGGAAAGCTTGCCCCGAGATATATTGACCCATTTTAGATTGTTGAGCATATTGGGGCTATTTCATATAGACTAGATCTTCCAACATCGATGTCTAGTGTGCATGATGTATTTCATATTTCGATGCTCAAGAAGTACTTGCATGATGAGGAGAGATAGCGAGTATTGGATACTCTGGAGATTGAGCTTCAGGACGATTTGTCTACTATTAAGATCCCAGTTTGTATACTTACTAGATAAGATAAAAGACTTAGAAACAAGGTGATTCCTTTGGTGAATGTCCAATGGAACCGGAAAGGATCTGAGGAGATTTCTTGGGAATGCGAAGAGGATATGCGTTGCGACTACCAACACCTTTTTGAATAGGTAAATTGTTTGGATTATGTTTTTCTTATGGTTTATGATGATTTTGGGATAGTCATATTTATCTTTAACACTAGAATAGGGGTATTATCACTTAATCCTTGATCATTTGGAATACATGGTACATATATGAGAGGCTTCTTGTTTGGATTTTTTCGCTCGACGTACTAGTTCTGTTTAGTTAGGGGTTAAGTGGAAGTATCCGTATTTTAGATTGTTAAGTATATATATTGCTAGTGATTTATATCTAGGGATTAATGATATGAGATGTGTATGGTAGGGTTTCCTTATCTGGATTATCCCCACTTAGTCCTTTTCTCATATTGTTAATTTCTAAGATATGTTATGGAATTTCGGGTCTTTTAAGGGGGGAATAATATAAAACCCTAAAAATTTGAATATTTTATGATAAATAATGATAAATATGTTATATGGTGAAAAATAATATATTTTGATGTTTGAATATGATAAGAATTGATTTGAGATTAATTCAATATATATTTGTGAATATATGAGTGCATATGTGCAAGACATGCACAAAGGCCAAAAGAGAAATTTGAGATTTATGACCAGTTATGAGTTTCTATATTTTATATACTGATTCAGTTAGAATCTAAGAAATTGTAAAAGATCAACTTTGTAGGTATCTTTAATAGCTTTCCAATAAATCTTAAATCAGCTTATTCAGAGGTCGGACGAGAAAGATATGGCCAATATACCGAACCCTAGCCTGTGTGCAGCTTTCTATACGGTCGACTGCTGGGCGTGCAGATACCAGGATTATCTCTGTTTCGGGTTGGTTTTGTTTATACCGAACCCGAGAGTATACCTAAGTATATATATCCATTTTGAAGCTCTCAGAACCCTCTTTTAAACCCTAATAGCTTCAACCCCCTCCTCTCTCTCTCAAACCCTAAACCCCCTTTCTTTGGCGATTCTTGGAGGATTTTGGAGGAGCTGACGCGAGATCCATCAGTGTTCAGCGAAGGAGATTATACTCACTCGTTTTTGGGAGTTCATCAACACCCCTCATGCGAGTTTCATCTCGCCCAATCCTACACCTACTTTTTAAAAGTTTTTAATAAAGTTTTTCCTGTGTTTTATGAGCCTAAAATGCTATTTTATGTATAAAGATAGATCTTTATATTGTATGTTGCAAAAAGAACAAGTTTTCAGTTGATAAAGATCACCCATGAATTTCTTAATGCAGATCTAGATCTGAAAATTTTCCTAACAGGAGTTTTGAAAGAAAGATAATTGTTTTCAAACGTGTCGATATGCATACATGTGTTTAAAAAGGTTTCTTTTTGTCTATAGTGATTAGATTGTATTTTTTTTACATTTTCTAGAAATACTAAATAACGTATATATGATTTGTAGTATATAGAATCATCGCATAATGGCTTTTGAATCAACCTCAAGGAGCAGAAACCTGTAGAAAAGGTTTCTGTCTCTTCACGGACGACTGCTAGGGAATTTTCTGCATATTCATGTTGTTGCATAAGTTTGTGTGGCTTGCGAGACACCTAGGTTATATAGGATTATAATATACTGGAATTTGTGTATATTAGTTGACTACGGACACGAGTTTTAGATTCACTCATCGAGGCATGAGAGTGAGTAGTAAATATGCTAATTTTTTTATATTACTTTCATGTTGAAGTCCTCGTGTTGGACTATAATCCATTGAAGTCCTCGTGTTGGACTATAATCCATTAAAGTCCTCGTGTTGGATTATAATCCATTACAGTCCTCGTGTTAGACTTTAAGCTTTTGTAGTTAATATATTGGACATTTACCTATTTCAGTCCATGAGTTGGGAACGTATTTGACATCTGATAGGTCATTAATATTATAGTTGGAGATGGAGCTATATTTCTTTATTGCTCCATGTTGTAGTTTTTTTTGGGATTTGGTATTTAGCTATTTACAATTTGAGCTAACAAGAGACGTACCTATGCTCGTGTTGTAAATTTCTAAATATCAAACCATCATTTTATTTCGAAGTATATGATTGACTATCTATATGTATTAATAGCTATTTTTCTGTCTTCTATTGATACGGGTGTATCTTCTTCTCTTCGGGAGCTTAGCGATCCTCATGGGAACTTGAGGATAGATGATTCTCATGGTATCTTGAGAATAGAGCAGAGGAGTCATGGACGAGGCCATTGGAGGCGACAAGGTCGAAGGATTCATCAAGCTG
>BQKN01064802.1:495506-530812 GCA_022839385.1 Asparagus kiusianus
ATATGTTGGCCTTCTTGTTTTGATGATGATTTAACAAACAATTTACATCTAATATTGTTTGACTAGTGTTTGTGTTTTATATTTATTCTAGCCAAACAATATGTTGGAGGATGGATGGAATAAAGCTTCAACGATCATATCCAATGGAGGTTGGCGGAATTGTGGAGTGAAGCTACGTACATTCAAGTTAAAGATACAAGTTTAAGCTTCATCAGTAAGATTACCAAGCCAAGCTATTGAAGTTCAAGATCAAGCTTAGGTAATTTAGTTTAGGAGTTTATATTATGTGTGTTAGTACCTTAAGCTCAATCATATACACACATACACGTTTTGGTTTTGTATATATATATAGTTATATATATATACATATATGTTTTGGTTTGATAGTTTTCAAGTTTTAATATGAAAAAATCAAATATAATTAGAAAACATATTTTTGGTTTATACTTACATGCATATATATGATTTCATCAATATCAATTTTATTTAGTTCAATGAAATCATAGTTACTTTTAAAATGTTTGCAAAATATGCAATTTTGTGAAAATATTGTTTTCTTGGTTTATGGACTTAATAACAATCATATACATCTTTTATTAAGTCTATATAATTATTTTGTATTGTTTCAAAACATGGTTAAGCTATAATGTCAAAACTCATATGTTCACATTTTTATGTTTCAGACTATTTTACAAAATGATGATATCTTTTATTTGGGAGGTCCTTTTTTAAAACCAGTTTACTAAAATGTATATTATCATGTTTATAATCATTTTCCATAGTTTTACATTTTTCTGATTTTATTTGCTATTTTTAAAAGAGGTTTGAAAATCAGATTTCTGTTTAAAACAGACAGTGTGCATATCTTGAGTCGACTCTTGAACAGTGTTGAGTCGACTTATAAACTGTTGTGTAGTTTTCATTTTGTTTCTGATGAGTCGACTCATAACATCACGAGTCGACCCATCAGGTTGAGTCGACTCATGACTGTCATAAGTCGACTCATATACTGTGCTAGAAATTGTGTTTTGTTTCTGCTGAGTCGACCTATGACCTCATGAGTCGACCCATACATGATGAGTTGACTCATGAATTTTATGAGTCGACCCACATGATGAGTCGACTAAATGAAGGAGCTCTGATTTCTGATGATTGCCAAAAGTTTTACAAGTCCGAACGAACCAACCCTTTTTTCTATAGCCATCAATGGCTATTTATAGGGTTTAAGCACGTAACCGACGTGCTACAATCACGGTAGAGGGGCGTAACTGCCTCCTCTAAATCAGCTCACACCGTAACGTGCTCCTAAAGATTAGCCCTCGTGGATGACTAATTCTTCGGAGTCGTTACAACTAGATCTCACGTGAATGATGAGCCTCAGGTTTCGTCAAGTAAGACGAGGCTCGATACGTAGTGTGGTTCGCCTTATAAAGTAAACTTTGTAGTAAGTCATCTTCTTCTGACGAATTTTGTCTTCACTAACTTCGTCTGACAAACTTCGTCTGACAAACTTCGTATTAACTAACAAACTTTATCTTTGATAGCTGAGTCCAACTATGTAGTAAGTCTTATAAATTTCCTTTTGACGAGCCTCATCTTCACTAATGAGCTTTACATCTGGTGGTGAGTTCTGAACCTCGTATCCAATGATGAGTTTCATCTTCAAAAGTAGCTTTGTTCAGTGATGAACTTTGATGTTGAGCTTCATGATGTAACAAACCTCATCTTTGGTGTTGAGTTTCGCTGCGTGGCGATCCTCATTCCTGAAGTAGATCTTTACTAAACAATGAGTCTTGTCTCGGATTGGGACGTGGTTCGTTTTTCTGATAATCCTCTTCATATTTTGAAGCTTGGCTTTTTTGAATGCCTACAAAACCCCCTTCAAAGTTTTTAGACTTGAATTAGGCTATGTGGAGTTTGAAACACTTTGAACCCTATTTGGACGCACTTAGTTTCATTGTTCGTAGTTTAATGCTTCTGTAGGCTTCGTCACGAGGTTCGGCGATTGGCTGACCTTCGTTTTTTTACACCTTGGAAACAAGGTTCGACTGATTCCAACTAAATCTTGGTTGAAATAGTAACTTTCGTTATTTTGTACCTTGGAAATGAGGTTCGATTGATTCCAGTTAAATCTTGGTTGAAACAGTGACCTTTGTTATTTTGCACCTTGGAAATGAGGTTCGACTTATTCCAACTAAATCTTGGTTGAAACAGCAACCTTCATTATTTTGCACCTTGGAAACGAGGTTCGACTAGTCTCAACTGAGTCTTGAAATTCGAACTCAATCGAGATAGTGACCTTCAAGGTTTGACTAGTCTCAACCGAGTCTTGAAATTCAATCTTAATTGAGATAGCGACCTTCATTACTTTTGACTTAGGAGCGAGAGTAAATCTCGTTGGCTAAGGTGGAAACCTTCTACAGTTCCCAAACAGTTGATCTAAATGAAATCGTCGCTTCGTTTCATCGGCATTAAGTCTTTGGTATTTAATGCGTCACTTCGAGGCACGAATTCGTCGGTGTTAAGTACGAACGCAATTAATTGTGTCACTTTGTTCTCAGCATCCTTTGGCGGTTTGGTGCTTAGGGATTCGTGAAACGGATCCCAGCCACTTCGTTGGCTTCTTCACCTATAAATAGGCAATTGCCTTTTCGAAAAGATCCATCTTCCTCCTTTTCAGAATGACTCAGAGGGGTATCTGCATTTCCAAGTTCCCATCTTTATCTCCTGCGAAGTTCCAAGCTTTCTTCTCTTCGATGATCGTCGCTTCAGGTAGCACTTCTGATCTGATCCTTGATCCAATGATTACTCTTGCTGTTTGCAAGTTAGAAGAGGATCAGTCATTTAACAGACCTCAAATTCTCATTTTATGCAATTCTGACTCATTGATCTTTGTATTAGCTCGCTCGTTTGGGGATTTCTCAATCTTTCAGAGTCGAAGTCAGGATATGTTCCAATAACTTGTTGGACTTTTGAATGTAACACTGAAGAGATATCCTAAGTTCAAACATGCTTACTGTTTTGACCCGCCATGCACTCCAAGCATGCAATCCTTCATCTGGACTTTGGTCTATGTGGAAGCTTGACAGACTCAGTGAAGTGCATCTTTTCTGAAGAGTCAATAATAATGTTAGAGTTGCCTTCACGTTCTGCGGAGATAGAGGAAGTACTGATCCTATGCTCAGAGCTTGTGGTGTTTCTATTAGTACTCAGCTTACCCAAGTAGGTAGGTGTGTCCTACAAGTACCAAAGTTAAAAGTTGAGCATGGGGAAGACTTCATGCTAAGGAACGGAAGATGAAACTTCAACAACAAGAACTATAAAGTTGTTCCAGACGAGGCTCGTAGTGTAACTCGAGGGTCATCGAGAGGACTTGTAACTAAACTTCGTATTGTAGTTCGAAGGTCGTCGAAAGGACTTGTAACTGAACCTCGTAGTGTACTTCGAATGTCATCGAAAGAACTTGTAACTGAACCTCGTATTGTAGTTCGAAACTTTTAAGTTCAATCTTTGTACTTTAATTTTCTGTACTTTCAAACATTATATGAATAAAATTTATAGTTTTATCCACATATTGTTCTCTTCCTTTTTGTGCAATTGAAGAATTTTAACTTAAAATTTTTAGCAAATCTTCATCTATCAACGGGCTTGAGTTGTCTTTACCAACTGCCGTTTGAGTTGGACTAATCATACATTTCCCCTCAGTATGGTGACTTGTCAAAGAGTTTCTCATAGACTCAAATGCTAATATTTCTCTTTTATCCTTAGCCTTTTTTAGGCTTCGGATAAAATGTATGATAATGAAGTTCAAGCTATGACTAAGTGTTAAGAACGGAGCTCAACACATAGCAAACTCATTGGGAAAACGAACATCATTTGTAAAAATGATGACGTTGGGTTAATCAAGTCATTCTATGACTTAGAATAATAACGATAAAGAAAACAAATGCACATCACATAGTAGGCCTATGTTGAAAAACGCACATCATTTGGGGGAATGACGACGTTAGGAAGATTATATCGTTCAGTGACTTAAAAGTATGACGACTATAATGGAAACAAAAGAACATCACTTGGTAGGCCTAAGTTAAAAAACGAACGTCATTTGGGAAAATGACGAAGTTAGGAAGATTATGTCGTTCAGTGACTTAAAGTATGACGACAATGATGGAAACAAAGGCACATCACTTGGTAGGCCTAAGTTAGAAAACACACGTCATTTGGGGGAATGACAATGTTAGGAAGATCATGTCGTTCAGTGACATAAAAGTATAACGGCTATGATGAAAAAAAAGACACATCACTTGGTAGGCCTAAGTTGGAAAACGAACGTCATTTGGGGAAATGATGATGTTAGGAAGATCGTGTCGTTTAGTGACTTAAAAGTATGACGACAATGATGGAAACAAATGCACATACTTGGAAGGTCTAAGTTAGAAAACGCACGTTATTTGGGGGAATGACGATGTTAGGAAGATCATGTCGTTTAGTGACTTAAATGTATGATGACTATGATGAAAACAAAGGCACATCACTTGGTAGGCCTAAGTTGGAAAATGAACGTTATTTGGGGAAATGACGACGTTAGGATGACCATATTGGGGAAATGATGATGTTAGAAAGATCATGTCATTTAGTGACTTAAAAGTATGACGACAATAATGGAAACAAAGGCACATCACTTGGTAGGCCTAAGTTGGACAACACACGTCATTTGGGGGAATAACGACGTTAGGAAGATCATATCGTTCAGTGACTTAAAAGTATAACGACTATGATGGAAACAAAGGCACATCACTTGGTAGGCCTAAGTTAGAAAATGAACGTCATTTGGGGAAATGATGATGTTAGAGAGATTATGTCGTTCAGTGACTTAACAGTATAACAACAATGATGAGAACAAAGGCACATCACTTGGTTTGCCTATGTTTGAAAACGAATATCATTTGGGGAAATGACGACGTTAAGAAGATCAAATGCAGTAACACATCACATAGTAGGTTACAATTAGAGAGATATTTTTGAATGATAGTTTAATACTGACTATTAAAGGTAGTCATTAACATGATAGTTTTATGGTCCCACTATCCTATTGAAGAAGATTAGTGAGAGAAAGTTTGAAGAAGATTAGTGATAAGACGATATGTCCCATTTGAATAGACGGTTTCTACCACAAATGGTCCTTCCCATTTTGGTTCGAACTTCCCCTTCTTTTTGGAATTCAGAATCATTAGGTGTCGAACAGTGAGAACTAGGTCTCCTTCCTTGAATATGCAGTATCTAACCTTTTTATCAAATACTCTGGAAATTCGAGCTTGATAAAATTCGATGTGTTGTTGAGCTAGTAGTCGCTTTTCATCTAGTGACTCCAGTTCTTCGAGACGCCGGTGATGATTTTCTTCCGTTGTCATGCCAGTTGCAAGTGCTATCCGCAGAGACAGAATTAGGATTTCTAATGATAATACGGCTTCACATCCATATACCAAAGAATATGGTGTCGCTACTATCAGTGTACGAACCGTTGTGCGGTAACCCCACAAGCTTTGACCCAGCTTCTTGTTCTAGTCTCTTTTATTCGTCGAAACCACCTTAGTGAGAATTCTGATAATGGTCTTATTGAAGGCTTCTACTTTCCTGTTAGTAGCAGGGTTATAAGCTGTTGAAGATAAATTCTTAATCCTGAATTTATCACAGAATCGGGTGAAGGCTTGGCTAACGAACTGGGGCCTATTGTTATGGACGATACACCTCGAAATGTCGTATCTGTATACAATATGGTGTTTTAAGAACTTAACAACATCACGCGTCTTAACTTCTCTCAACGGGATTGCTTCTACCCATTTAGTGAAATAATGAGTTATCGCTAAAATGAAGCGATGTCCCTTGGAAGAGGGTAGGGTTATTGGGCCAACAATGTCCATACTCTATTTTTCAAATGGCCATGAAGTGACTGACGGGTGAAGACGCTCAGGCGGCTGATGCATATAATTAGTGCATGCTGTAACGTGCTCCTGAAGATTAGCCTATGTGGCTAACTAAGTCTTCGGAGTCGTTACAGCTAGATCTTACGTGGATGGCAAGCCTCGAGGTTCGTCAAGTAAGACGATCCTCGATACATATCAAGGTTTGCCTTACAAAGTACATTTCAAAGTAAGTCAGCTTCTTCTGATGAATTTTGTCTTCACTAACTTCGTCCAATGAACTTCGTATTAACTAACAAACTTCGTCTTCGATAGCTGAGTCCAGCTACGTAGAAAGTCTTGTAAATTTCCTTTTGACGAGCCTCATCTTCACTAATGAGCTTTATGTCTGGTGGTGAGTTCCGAACCTCATATCCAATGACGAATTCTTCTTCAAAAGTAGCTTTGTTTAGTGATGAACTTTGATGTTGAGCTTTGCAACGCAGCGAACCTCATCTTTGGTGTTGAGCTTCACTACGTGGCGACCCTCATTCCTGAAGTAGATCTTCACTAAATAATGATCTTCGTTTCGGATTAGGATGAGGTTCGTTTTTTCTGATAATCCTCTTTATATTTTGAAGCTTGGTATTTTTGAATGCCTATAGTGGTAAATCCAAGCACTTGAGGAAGGTGACACCTGAGAGGCAAATACTTAGAGGGTGTATTGTGTGATTATAATTGTGTGAGTTGTGAAAGTTTTCGGTGAGCTAGAAAATCGATTGTGTTAACATTTTCAGTGAACGTTGAAAACTGGTTGTGATAGTGGAGATTCTCCTCGAGAGTGTGGAGCGGAGACGTAGGTCGAGGGTGACCAAACTCCGTGATCATATTGTGTATTTGAGTTTGCCTTGGCGTATTATTCTTGTGCTCATTGCTTATCATATTTCTATATCACCATTGTCTCATAGTTTATATCGCCCTTTGTTTATTTATTTTTCTTGCATATATCTCATTGTATATCATACTTGCTAGGATATTATTAATAAGTTTTAATTTGGCATTAATATCGGATTAGATTAGCATATACCCTATTCACCCCTCTCTAGGGTAATTTCACAGGTTCCTTGGCTAGATTAGATTAACTAATACCTAGTGGTGGAACCATTTGGTGGAATTTTATCTCGTCACATTTGAGGAGAGATTACAAATGATGGGGCTCTATGTTGTAGTGAGATCTTCAAAGTACAGAGGTGAGATTTGTGCACCTATCTATACGGCATCCTGGAGCTGTACAATGCTTACAATAATATCTTCTTCACTTTGGCAGGAGAGATTAGGATTGCTTTGTACGAGATGTTCGAAGTGTCTCATTTGCCCATGCGGATCGTCCATATGAGGAGTGTTTTCCTACTAACAAGGTGTTGAACACTCTCTCGCATGTTGCCCACATTGTGAAGGCATTCCGGGAACTAGTTTGCCATTTCTTCATTTTTCAGAGGACTAGCACAAATGCTGGGCATGATTCTACCATTTCTTGCATTCCTTAGGCTGAATACCTATTTTCCAATGTTAGCAAGAAGGGAAGTCTAAGTTTGGTCCCTCCAGCCACAGATGCTAAGGTTAAGACTCGCATCTTCAATGGCAGCTTTGTATTACATACTGTCGAATTAGACGTGTGTGGATTCTGTGCAGGTGACCAGTTCGAAAGCTTCCATCACCAAGCAAAAGAACCAATATCTAAGTTGGCATTGCCTGTGGGGGTTTTCTCAATTTGGCTAAAGGTTTGTGTTGTGCCTTCCCGAACAAAGGATCACATCTCCATCAAATTGTTATACCCTATCGTGTTGCTTGCCTCTAAGTATAATTTATCTCTCATACCGGCAATGGTTAGCTGCATTCACCATGGCCTAAAGGAGTTAGCCATTGAATACCTGAAACAGAAAGACCGTTGCCCAAGGAATCAAGTTCCTAATCATAGAATGGAACTACCATACACATATCCGGTGATATGGTTTACTCAACACTGCTCTCCATTGATGTCGGCTGTTGCACACCGTAGAGAAAACGTTCTCTTGCTTCAGAGGTATTAACATTCGAAGTAGATAGCCAAATACCTTGCAAGGGTCTAAAGACTTCTTTAAAATAAGGATCATTATCGTCTTTACTGTTGTTTCCCCTTGATTATGGCATGAGTAGCAAGTGCTTCACCTGCTTACCTAGTGGGTGTTTCAACTAGTTAGTGAATATTTGACCAGATCACCTCACCACTAGGTTGAATGGGACAAAATGTTACATTGAAACCTACCTGCCTTACTGATTTTCTTGCTAATTTGGTTATGATCAGCTATATGTTGGGAATCTGAATCCGGGATTGCTGCATACTGGAAGCTTGATAAATGGGGCTCATGCTTGGTATCATTTTGTTGCTAGGGTTACATGAGCTAGATTCTCTCTTCCCCATCACATGCCCAACTGTTACATGATGTTGGGGTTCTATAAATAATATAGTATAGTAAGTGCTCCTCATCCTGATTTTTAGGTGAGCAAGACGGGCTTGTTTTGGATTAGTTAGAGGTACAAGGAGATCTCCAAGAAGGGTTTGAAGAATAGAGCTCCTGGCTCCAAGAATTCTAGCAGAAGGTGTGCTATGTGAGGATTGAGAGGTGCCAGGTGAACACTCTGCACCTCAAAGGCAGGTTGGTATAAACATCCAGGAATCGACTGAATCTGTAGTTTGCTAAGGACCGCCTGCTAGAGGTCAGGGCAACAAAGAAAAGAGGCCATTACACATTTCTTCTCCTCCGCTACCTTCGAAGAAGCAACATTTTGCGTGTTCCGAGCCTAAACGTTTGCCAAGGACTCTTTGAGGATCAGAGAGGAGTCTCCTGTAGTCATAATGCAAGAGCCTAGGGTTGGCGCTTCAGATAATTTGTGTTTATATATTTACACTACTCATCTTGAAGTGCTTTTAGCTTATGTATGCTTCTTGTATGCAGGTAAAGAGCTCATTCCTCTAGACGATGATGAGGATCAAGAAGATTATGAGCATGATGATACTAATGCTTATTTGATTGAGCCTGATGATGTAGGTCTTGATGGCATTAACGATGGCTCTTTGTATGTGCCAGGTACGTTTAGTCAATCTTGTGTTGTTGCTTCATTTTGGTAACTGACGTTTCATCAGTTTAACAAATAATGAACCCCACTTCGGGGCCATAGGTGAAGCAGTCCTTGTACGATTTCCTACTGGCGGCCATTTTGAGCATATAGTCGACTTTGAGGGAGCTTCCTGTGTTTTGGAGCCTGTGCCTATCATTGATATGATTGTAGCCAGCTCTGGCGCCAACACCCATTATATTAGTGTGGCAAAGACTGATCATTCACGGGTCTTCCGATGATTATGATGATGCTTCAGTCTTTCTAATACTGGCAGGGGCTGGAAGGATAGCGACACCAAGCCCTAAGCCTTGTTCTGATGAGGGTCTCAACATAGCAACAACTACTTTTGATGAGCTAGAGATATTATCCACAGGCATTGAAGTTGCATTTATGGATACGCCAATGACCACAACAATGGTCGTGAGGACTGGTGCCTCGTCTATCATGGCGACGTCTACAACACCATCTACTATAATGGTCATTAGTCTACTATACTGTAATCAAATTGAAATTTGACAGAAACTTGAAAAACAAATTTTGCCTTCAGTAGTCGACTATAAAGTCGATTAGTCGACTACACTGTAAACTAACAGAAACTTATATTTCAGTCATAAGTTTGAGTAGTCGACTATTATTCTAATTAGTCAACTATACTGTAAACTAACAGAAACTTATATTTTAGACATAGACTTGAATAGTCGACTACTATTCTAATTAGTCGACTTCTAAGGATTAAAAATGATATATAGTTTTGACACTCAATTATTAACTATAAACTCTAATGGTTAACATAGGGGATTTTTATAGTTAACCAACACACTAAACATGTGTTAGTGTGTTCTAATTTCTATATGTGTGTATGTGTGAGTGATAAAGGCTTGTACAATATTTTTAAGTAATGAAAAAATGTAAAAACAATTACATTGACGTATATGTTCTTTATCTTCTTTACTTCATAATGCCTTGAACTTATCTTGCACTTGTTCATATTTGATATTGAAATCTGCATATAAATGTTAGTGCGTTTGTATAACACACATAGTATAAATTGTTATCATCAAAATAATATCTTGGAGACATGAGCTATAACATTTATACCATTTCTCCCCCTTTGTCATTAACAAAAAAGAAATAAACAATTATGCTAAACATGCCATAATTTCTTCAACATGAGCTAATACTTCAAATAGATCATCCAGATTATGAACATAGTTCATAACTTCACACATCCAAATAGGTAGGCAAAGACATGCCATAAAAACCAAAAGTTCCACAATGTTCATCACCATAATCTATTTAAAATATATAGCACATGAATTAACTAACCAATCACCATAAAAACAACATAGAATGCAGTCATATAAGAAACATATAGTAGCAACATAACACATATTATATATGTCTCGGAAATAAATAACTACGACATTGTTTGTGACAATCAAACTTAAACATACCAAAATAAGACATAATTATTTTGATAACAATCATAAAGTTCATCCAAATACTAAATGATGCATTCATGGTCTTCTAAGATGAAGGTCCTGGAGGAGGTTGATTTCCTTGGAAATATGCATTTTGCTTCATATCCAAATTATCAAATTTCTTCATTAACTCCTCCTGATTACTGATGATGTAACTATTCTAGGAATAAAGAGCTCACTGACCAGTCTCTAACTCAAGGATGCGTGCATACAAGGTGTTATATTGCACATCCGAGAAGCAAGTGGGTTCTGAGTGCATTTGTGGGGGGTTGTTGACTAGATGAAGGGCCTGCTTGAGTTGAGGATTGTGGAATATCTTTTGGAATTTATTCTTAAGGAGGTTGAGGTTCATCTTGAGGATTATGATCATGAATTTCAAAATTTGTTAATTTCATCGTAGTTAGGGCATTAGAGTCAAAGAACTCAATGGAACGAACAACAGAATTCTCATACTCAAGATCAATATGAAATTTATCAAAGATTTTTGTTAGAAAAGCACCATAAGGAAGAAATCCTTTTGGTATTGTCAGAAGATTATCATAATAAACTTTAGCTCAATTAACTTGGATATTCCCTATTATAGCATATATTGCTTTTGCTAAGTCTAGGGAAATGAAATGGAAACTTTTAGTTTTTGGAAATAAGTTATAAGCTAAGATTCGAGCAATGAAACGAGGAATTGGACGTAGCTTATTTGAATTATTCAATGGTTTACTATAACCATGAAGAAAAATATGATTGGATAGCAATTCTGAATCATTTATTCTGATTGACCTAAGAGAGACTCCTCGGAAAGGAATGTTAAATTATTTTCCAATTGACTTAGAAGTCAATTCAATTTCTATTCCTTTGACAAGAGTTCTAAGCTTTTCAGTTCCACTAATAGTTCCTACACGTTCTATATTAGTATAGAACAGTTGAACCAGAAAAGAATATGTGGGTTTTCTATTTTTAGCAGAAAATAATTCAAGCAACCCCACATTCTCAAAATATGATCAAAAATTCCATGGGATAAAATCATCAAATTTTACAAATCGTCCTGGAAGAACTTCAAATGTTGATATTTTGTTAAATTCTTCAAGTAAATCAGGACTTCTTAAATATATGATGATTTCATCATTGACATTTGAATGAACTTGCTTAGCTTTCTTAGATCTAGACATGATAAATCTGAGATGTACCAAAAAACTAAGAAAGATCAGGTTGAGAAAATTACCAAACAAATGAAAACCCTTGGATTAGTCGACTAGGACTGGCTGTAGTCGACTACAGAAGCTGTCCGACTGAAGAAAACACCGAATTTGATGAAAATTTTGAGGAAAATGAAAGTTTGATGATGCCCTAACTTGGATTCAATGGGTTCTGATGTGGGGAAGAAGAGGGATCGGTTTCTAAGAGGAAGATAGTGGGTAGTTTTAGGTTTTTATGATTTTTCTTAAAAAATTAAATTGTATGGTCAAGATTAAATAATAGAACAAATGAAAGGTGAAGATTTAATCTTAAATATGTGGCTTGGAGGTGAAGATTTAATCTTAAATATGTGGCTTGGATTGAAAGAGTTATAAATAAATGGTTGAGATAAAGTTTACTTAAGTGAAACGGGTATTGGGTTTTAGGTTTGATAGGTAAAAGTCCAAAATGCTTGAAAAACTGTAAATATGTAAAATCTGTTTAAGTAGTCGACTAATAAGGAAAGTAGTCGACTACACTGTAATTGACAGAAAGTTGATTTCAGATTTTAACTCAAAGTAGTCGACTATAAGTCAAATTAGTTGACTACACTGTAATTTACAGAACATCTTAAATATAATGCTTGTGCATGTAGTCGACTATAGGTCAAATTAGTCGACTATTAATAATGTATAAGCATAAGTATTTGTTTTAAAAAATTAATTTAAATCTTTAATTAAACATATACCTAATTCCCTTCTTAACTTAACATGAATTTTTTATTTTAAGGGTTTTGTTAATATATCTGCTATTTGTTTATCAGTAGGTATAAATTCTAATGAAATATCACCTTTAAGCACATGATCACGTAAGAAATGATGCCTAATACCGATATGTTTTGTACGTGAATGTTAAATAGGATTTTTAGATAAATTTATTACACTTGAATTGTTGCACATTATGGATGATTTGGGACAGATTATGCCATAATCAGATAATATTTGTTTCATCCATAAAAATTGAGCACATGCAAGACTTGCAGCAATATATTCTGCTTCAGTTATTGATAATGATACTGAATTTTATTTTTTACTAAACCAAGATACAAGAGAATGTACTAAGAAATAACATGTTCCACTTGTACTTTTTCTATCGGATTTGCATCCAACAAAATCAGCATCACTATATGATAATAAATCAAAAGTGCTATTCTTTGGATAAAATAACCCGTAATTTGTAGTATCTTTAAGATATCTAAAAATTCTTTTCACGGTTTTAATATGTGATTCTTTAGGATTAGATTAAAATCAAGCACATAAACATACACTAAATATAATATCAGGTCTACTAGCAGTAATGTAAAGAAGTGATCCAATCATACCTCGATAGAGCTTTTGATCAACATTCTTACCATTTTCATCTTGCTCAAGTGATGTAGTAGTACTCATTGGTGTTGGTTTGCTTGTTGTATTTTCCATTCCAAAGCATTTGAGTAAATCTTTAGCATATTTGCTTTGATTTTTGATGAATATTCTTTCTTTTAAATGTTTGATTTGAAGTCCACGGAAGAAATTGATGTAAAACCCCGTAATACTGAATGTTGTGAGATATAATAATAAACATGTTATATTATGATAAATAATGTTTATTGATATTTGATTATGCTAGGAATTGATTTGAGATCAATCCGATACATATATATGAATATATGAGTGCAAATGCACAAAACATGCATGAGAAAGAATCTGGGAAAAATAACCAGTTAATAGTTTATACATTTTACACACTGAAACAGTTAGAATCTGGAAAATACCAAAGTTATAGGTATCTTCAAGAGTTTTCCAACAAATCTTATATCACCTCATTCTGAGGTCAGACGTGAAAGTTATGGCCAAAATACCTAAGGTTATTTTCCTAGTCAGACTAAGTTTCCTTGTTTGGGTCAAAGAGTTTTATTTCAGGTTTGCCTCTATAAATACCGATATTTTTCATAAAAATTCCCTTCTTTTATCATATCTATGAACCCTAGTAGCCACCCTCTCCCCTCAAAAACCTAGATCTTATTCTTATGAGTTTTGAGAGCTTTGTGAAGCAAATATCGACACAATGGCGAGATCATCGACATGTGACGAGGTAGAATGGGTGGTTTGTGCTCATAGATTGCTTGTTATTTATTTCAGAGGCTTGCATATGAGATTAAGGCAAGATTATCTTCATCTAAACCCATCTCCATAGTTAAATAACTAGTGTAGATGATTATTATGATGTTTAATATGTGTTTTCATGCTTTAATTTTAACCTGAGGTGTTAAAAATTAGATTTTTGATAATAAATCTTAAAACAATGCTAGATTAGTAATCTTTTCTTACTGTTTATGATAGTATCATGATCATGATCATTAGGGTTTTTCATAATTTTATTCATATGTGAGAAATTTAAGTGATGTACTATATATATGTTTTTCTGCAGAAAACTGCAGCACTTGTATAATCTTTTATTGAGAGTTTAGGATAGCAATAAAACTCCAAACTTAACCAAACTAGTTTTAGATGAAAGACATATGTATCTAGTTTGTAAAACAGAAAATCATTCTTAAAAAGAGTTTGTATAGATAAAGATATATTATATTTACTAACACCATGTCCTGCAGAAAAACGACTCCACATATATAATGTTTAACTAGAGATTTGGAATAACAAATGAACTCCAAACTAAACTAAACTTATGTCATTTGAAATATGTGTGAATCTAGGTTTCAAAACAAAAACAATTTCTTAAAAAAAGTTTTTATAGAGAAAGATATGTTATATTTACTAATAACATGTCCTGCAGAAAAGCTGCTGCACATGTATAATGTTTAACTAGAGATTTAGGATAACAAATAAACTCCAAACTGAACCAAACTTACATCATTTGAAGGATGTGTGAATCTAGGTTTCAAAACAAAAAACCATTTATAAAAATAGTTTTCCTAGGGAAAGATATGCTTGTTTTACTAATAGATGTCTTGTCAGTTTTTCCTGCTCGTTTTGTGGAGCTGTGTTGCGCCGTTTTGAGGTGCGTTCGCGGAGTTTTGAGCCGCTTGATGTTACACGTTTAGTCATGAATATGTTATGTTATAATTAAGAATCCCAAAGGGATTATGATGAATTTTGATTATATCATATTGAATTAGATATAGTTCATATACATGTTGGATGTCGTTGATGAGCACGGCTCAGTACTATATGGGATAGTGCGTAGACACACCATATATACATGGTTTATACATGAGATAACTATCGTTGATGAGCATAGCTCAGTATTATATGGGATAGTGCATCGACATGCCAGAGATACAAAGATTTATATGAGGTGGATATCGTTGATGAGCTCAGTTCAGTACTACATGAGGTAGTGCGTCGATATTCCACATGTACAGGCCATTGAGTCGGATTTTAGGAGGCTTAATCTAGCCGTGCGTCCCGCACCAGGGTACGATGAGGCTCGTGAGCCATATTTCTAGGATGCCTATTTGGTAGTCCGTCCCGCACTCATGTTACGTACTGAGATCGCGATGAGACTAATGAGCCGTGTACATAGTTTAGGATACCTACATGGTAGTCCGTTGTACTGAGACAATTATTTGATAGCCTAAATATGGCAGATGCTAATTATGAATATAACCTATCATTGAACTATATGACTGAGATACGTTACTTTTGAAAGTACACAAAATTAGGTGTTGGTATTTTATTCTATCTCTCCAGTGATAGTGGAAGATATTATAAATACGATGTATTGATATCTTATTTCTTTTACTATCTTCTTTACTTCTTAGTTGGGATCAATAATTAGAGATTCACAACTTGAGACATATGGTATATATATGAGGGTTTCTTTGTTTGGATTATTTCGCTCAACGTACCAGTCTTGTGTTATGGATTTCTAATTATTGGTTTCATTAGATTGTCTTTTCTTAGTTCGGTATTAATGTTTAGATATCTACAATTTAAGACTTATGATATATACATGAGAGTTTCCTTGTTTGGATTATTTTGCTCGACATACTACGTCTCGTGTTATAGGTTTCTAAATGTTAATCCTACTTAGATACGGGGAAAATAAATCTAGGTAGACTATGCATAATAGATAGGGCCATCACACCATCTAGTAGGCCTTCCCGTGGGGGCGGATGGAGGTAATCTTGCTGTAGCGCTCTGACGCTCTTGTTGTTATTTTTTTTCTTTTAAATTACTTTTCAGGTAGTTCAGAGTTTCGGAGAGCCGCAGGGTGACGGAGTTCTGGCATAATTGCCGTCGCGTATTTTTTTTACTTGTAGAGACTCCACTGCAGTTTTGAGTTTTATCCCGACATTAGAGTTTCATATTCATATTGTAAAGGTAGTGTGCCTTAGTACGATTTTTAGTTAATTCATGTTGAGACATTTTCATTATTCAGATATCAGATGTATTATAGTTGAGACATGATTCTTTTCATTTATGAGATATCTCTTCTATATCATGTCTCTTACATTTATTCCCTTTATTTTGCCTGTTTGTACCTGCACTCCTATTTGATTCTACCAGAGGATATTACTGTGATTGGTGAAACATGTTTATGCATAGTGAGGGTGCATGACAGGTTTGACATCTCTGGTTTCACCTTGGACTGCAGCCTTGTGTGAACCCAGGGGTGTCAAAGTTGGTATCAGAGCTCTAGTTCCAGCATCCTAGGATCATTCCTATGCTGATTCGTGGAGTTAGTATAGAGTTTCCTAGGAATCATATATAGAGTCCGCTAGGAATTCCTAGAATGAGTGAGGACGTTATATACGTATATTCAAAAATTTACAAAAAAATTTTTTGGTGACAACTACCTTACTTTGATTGAAAAGTAAATACATGAATGATAAGTGATATGATTTTTCCTATTAGTATATGTTATGTTATTTATGATTGGGATCTCACTTACTGTGTCAAATAAGTTCTCCTCTTGGTATTATATACATTGGAACGAGGACGTGGTCGAGGTAAAGCTTGTACCCAGAGAGCTGGGCCAGTAGAGCCCGAGCCGTAGTAGGCTCCAAAGTATCTGATCGACTTGGTAACACCAATTACAGAAGCAGAGACTAGCAACACTCGAGGAGTGAGTAACAAGCAAGATTTTACTCTCTGAAGTTTCACCACCAGTTGTACCAGCCGTACCTATTAAGAGGTAATGCCGAAGGTCTCACCATCGCCATATCCAGCTATTAATAGAGTTGAGGAATAGGAAGCTTGGCTCGGTAAGATTGAGGAAGATATTAGAAGTTGGGAGCATAAAAATTTTAGGGCACATCGGATTCAGTTACAACCTATAAATGGAGGAAATATGTAGGAAATACTTTTAGATTTACTTAATGTTGACTCAGTACATAGGCGCAGATTAGTTATATTCAGCTTAAAGGACGACGCCGGAGGATAGCACCGATTCCAGTTATGCCGGAGCAATGAATGATAATTTCATAGAAGGATTTTATCTTCTATTTCGGGAAGCAGTAAGACCTAACCCGATTGGGGCAGAGAGACGTACTAAGAGTTAATTTTGAAAGTAGGATTGTCCGGAGACCAGGGCAAGGACAATAAACCTTTTGTAAGACTGTGAGAAACCCAGTAATGGGGTAAGGATTTTTTTTATCACCACCAGCAGATCAGTGGTCAGGGTCAATAGTCGTAGGGCCACGGTTACGACCAGTAGCAGAAGATCGAGGCACCACCTCTCATTCCGAGGATAGAAGGACCAGCATGCCAGATTCGCGCTATCCAGGAAATTCCTAAGGGATAGATAGTCCCATAAATTCTATTTCTAGTAACATAGCAGTTACCAGCCACTGGCAGAGTTTATGCAATCGTACCGCGTGATCATGGTGCGAGCGGAGCTTTCGTAGTGATTATTCTTTTCCAGCTCGGATCTTGTTCGATTCACAAGCTTCTTATTCTTTATCTCTCATACATTCATGGATAGGTTTTAGTTAGTTGCACATCCTTTAGATGTATAGTTATTCGTTTCTAATCCTTTAGGGGAGGTGTCCCTATTAGGGAGTGGCCATAGGAGATGTGTCATAAGTCTAGACGAGTTCGAGTTTATCATAGATCTAATCGTTTTGCAGATGTCAGTGTTCGACGTCATTCTCGCTATGGATTGGCTATCATCCTACCATGTTTTATGTTAGTATGGACTGTTTTGCTAAAACAGTCAGCTTGCGAGCATCCTATGGGTCTGAGTTGATAGTAGCGACCTCATAGGGCAACCAGTTTGTGGAGTCATTTCTGGCGTACATCGAGGAGGTGGTGCTACAGGATCGTGGTGCCGATTTGAGTGAGACGTGAGTCGTCTCAGAGTACCAGGATGTCTTTCAGAACATACCGGGTTTACCTTTAGTGAGAGAGGTCGAGTTTTTGCATCGAGTTGCAGTCAGGTACAGTACTAATATCCCGAGCACCGTATCATATGGCACCTGCTAAGATGAGGGAGCTACAGACCCAATTAGACGAGTTGTTGTCTCAGGGTTTTATTCGTTGGAGTCATTCTCCATGAGGAGCGCCGGTCCTTTTCGTGAAGAAGAAGGACGACAGTATACATCTTTGTATAGATTATCAGGAGTTGAACAAGATCACTATCCGGAACAGGTATCCATTACCGAGGATTGATGACTTGTTCGACCAGCTGTAGGGAGCACAACACTTCTCGAAGATTGATCTTCATTCTGGCTATCATCAGTTGCGGGTTCGGGAGATGGATATTCCCAAGACTGCCTTTCTGACTCGTTATGGGTCCTTCGAGTTTCTTGTCACGCCATTTGGGCTAACCAATGCACCTGCGGTATTCATGGATTTGATGAATCGGGCTTTCCGTCCATACTTAGACCAGTTCGTTATAGTATTCATCGACGACATTCTAATCTATTCGAGGTCAGAGGTAGAGCACGAGCAGCACCTTCAATTATCATTGCAGACTTTGCGGGAGCACCAGCTATATGCCAAGTTCAACAAGTACGAGTTTTTTCTTTCTGAAGTCAGATTTTTGGGCCATGTTATTAGCCAGGAAGGTATTGCAATAGACCTAGCTAAGGTGGAGGCCGTACTAGATTAGGAACTGCTGAAAATAGCTACAGATATTCGTAGTTTCCTAAGATTAGCAGGATATTATAGAAAGTTTATTTAGGACTTCTTGAAGATTTTTGACCCGCTTACACGTTTTATAAAGAAGGGTGTACAGTTTGTTTGGGGTACGAAGTGCTAGGAGGCCTTTAAGACTTTGAAGACTAAGTTTCCGAGAAGTGATAAGACATTTGTCGTCTACACAAATGCATCATTATCGGGTCTAGGGGTATTTTGATACAGACCCAAAGAGTAGTAGAATATATTTAATGATAGTTAAGGATGCATGAGCAGAACTATCACACACATGACTTGGAGCTAGCAGCATTAGTCTTTGCATTGAAGACATGGAGACACTACCTGTACGGGGTACAGTTTGAGCTATTCACAGATCATCAGAGCTTGAAGTACCTCTTCTCTCAGAAGGAACTAAATCAAAGACATCGACGATGGGTTGAGTTCATTAAGGATTATGAGTTCGCAATTCAGTATCACCTGGGGAAGGCGAATGTCGTAGCAAACGCATTGAGTAGTAAGCGTCGTCACAGGATTGTAGTTTTGAGATGCTCGTTATATCGAGATCTCCACACACTTAGCTAGTTTGACTTTAGACCGGAGATTGGCGGGAGCAGCGTATTTTTAGGAGCTTTATCCGTACAGCCATCTTGGAGTGACAGAGTGGTCAGAGCTCAGTTGGACGACTCTTGGATTCAAGCCCGAAAGGGAGAGATTTCCAAAGAGCCAGTGGCTGATTGGACTGTTGGAGCAGATGGAGGACTTCGGATGAAGGGCCGATTAGTAATACCAGGTAATGCTTAGCTGAAGAAGGATTTTTTTGACAAAGCGCATCGTACCAGGTATACAGTGCATCCAGGCACAACTAAGATGTACAAAGATCTGAAGAGATATTTTTGGTGGAGCGACATGCGTAGAGAGATTGCAGAATATATAGCTAAGTGCTTTACCTGCCAGCAAGTGAATGCAGAACATCAGAGACCGACAGGAACCCTACAGCCTTTACCTATTCCGGAGTGGAAGTGGACAGATATTTCTATGGACTTCATTGTAGGATTACGGAGATCGAAGAAAGGGAATGATTCAGTTTGGGTGGTAGTAGATCGGCTGACAAAATCAGCACATTTCATACCAGTAAAGATGATATACACAGCAAAGACGTATGCACAGATATTTATTCAGGAGATCGTGAGATTACATGGAGTTCCAGAGACGATTGTGTCAGATCGAGGCTCAGTTTTCACTTCACATTTTTGGAGAAGCTTCTAGAACTCTTTCGATAGCAGATTATCTTATTCTAGTGTGTTTCATCCACAGACGGATGGGCAGATGGAGAGAGTGAACCAAATGTTGGAGGACATGTTGCGGGCATGTGTCATTGATGTCCAGGGTAGCTGGGAGGACCACATCCCATTAATCGAATTCGCTTATAATAATAGCTACAAGCGACTATTGGGAAGGCACCGTACGAAGCATTATATGGGAGGCCTTGTAGATCACCTATTTGTTGGGCAGAACCAGAGGACAGCCTATTGCTTGGATCAGAGCTTGTGAGGTAAACTACGGAGAAGGTAGCAATCATTCAAGAGCGCATTCTTACAGCGCAGAGTTGTCAGAAAAGTTTTGCAGATCATAGACGACGACCGTTAGAGTTCCAAATTGGGGACTATGTGTTATTGAAAATATCACCAATGAAGGGAGTTCAGCGTTTTGGCAGACGAGAAAAACTTGCCCCGAGGTATATTGGACCATTCCTGATTATTGAGCGCATTAGAGCTGTTTCATATCGGCTAGACCTACTAGCATCCATGTCGAGCATACACGATGTTTTTCATGTTTCGATGCTTAAGAAGCACCTACGCGACGAGGAGGAGCGGCGAGTATTAGATGCACCATAGATCTAGATTCAGGAGGATCTGACTACTATTGAGATTCTTGTATGTATTCTTGCCAAGGAGGACAAGAAGTTGAGAAACAAGGTGATACCCTTAGTTAAAGTTCAGTGGAATCGGAGAGGAGCTGAGGAGGCTTCTTAGGAACACGAAGAGGATATACGTTGCGACTACCCACACCTATTTGAGCAGGTAAATTAAATTTAGTATGACTTGTTTATGATTTGTGACTACCTGTATGGTAATGTTTATACTTAACACTAAAATGATGGTATTAACACTTAATTCCTAAGTACTCGGAACATATGGTATATAAATAAGGGGTTCCTTGTTTGGATTTTTCGCTCGATGTACTTGTTCCATTTAGTTAGGGGTTAAATGGGGGTATTTGCATTTTAGACTGTTAAGTATAGACATTGAGGATGATTCTCAGGAGCGCGAAGATGTTATGCATCGCGACTACCTGCACCCATTGCGAAGGTGGATTGATTTATGTATATGATTATTTGTATGGTTATATTTATATTTAACGCTAGAATGGAGATATTGACACTTAACTTCTAATCATTCGTAACACATGGTATATATATGGGGGGCTCTTTGTTTGGATTTTTTACCCGATGTACTAGTTCCGTTTAGTTAGGGGTTAAGTGGAAATATTGGCATCTTAGATTGTTAAATGTAGATATTGCTATGTTCATATCTGGAAACTAATGATGCGAGATGTGTATGTGAGAGTTTTCTTGTCTGGATTATTCCCTCAACGTGCATTTCTGACATTATTAATCTCTAAGATACGAATGCGGAATTTTAGGGATGAAATTCTTTTAAGGGGGGAAGAATGTAAAACCCCGTAATACTGAATGTTGTGAGATATAATAATAAACTTATTATATTATGATAAATAACGTTTATTGATATTTGAGTATACTAAGAATTTATTTGAGATCAATCCAATACATATATATGAATATATGAGTGCAAATGCACAAAACATGCACAAGAAAAAATCTGAGAAAAATAACTAGTTAAGGGTTTATGCATTTTACATACTGAAATAGTTAGAATTTAGAAAAACTTAAAATACCAAAGTTATAGGTATCTTCAAGATCTTTCTAACAAATCTCATATCACCTTATTCTAAGGTCAGACGTGAAAGTTATGGCCAAAATACCGAAGGTTATTTTCCTAGTCAGACTAGGTTTCCTGGTTCGGGTCAAACAGGTTTGTTTCGGGTTTGCCTCTATAAATACCTATATTTTTCATGAAAATTACCTTATTTTATCATATATATGAATCCTAATAGCCACCCTCTCCCCTTAAAAATCCTAGATCTTGTTCTTATGAGTTTTGAGAGCTTTGTGAAGCAAATATCGACACAATGGCGAGATCATCGACGTGTGACGAGGGAGAACGTGTGGTTTGTGCTCATGGATTGCTTGCTATATATTTCAGAGGCTTGCATATGAGATTAAAGCAAGATTATTTTCATCTAAACCCATCCCCATAGTTAAATAACTAGTGTAGATGATCATTATGATGTTTAATATGTGTTTTCATGCTTTAATTTTAACCTGAGGTTTTAAAAGTCAGATTTTTGATAATAAATCTTAAACCAATGCTAGATTAGTAATCTTTTCTTACTACTTATAATAGTATCATGATCATGATCATTAGGGTTTTTTATAATTTTATTCATATGTGAGAAATTTAAGTGATGTACTATATATATGTTTTTCTGCAGAAAACTGTAACACTAGTATAATTTTTAATTAAGAGTTTAAGATAGCAAAAAAGTACCAAATTTAACCAAACTAGTTTTAAATAAAAGATATATGTATCTAGTTTCTAAAACAGAAAACCATTCTTAAAAAGAGTTTGCATAGAGAAAGATATGTTATATTTACTAACATCATGTCCTGCCGAAAAATGGCTCCACATATATAATGTTAAACTGGAGATTTGGGATAACAAATGAACTCCAAACTGAACCAAACTTACGTCATTTGAAAGATATATGAATCTAGGTTTTAAAACAGAAAACCATTCTTAAAAAGAGTTAGTATAAAGAAAGATATGTTATATTTACTAACAACATATCTTGCAGAAAAACTGTTGCACATATATAATATTTAACTGGAGATTTGGGATAACAAATGAACTCCAAACTGAACCAAACTTATATCATTTGAAGGATGTGTGAATATAGATTTTAAAACAGAAAACCATTTGTAAAAATAGTTTTCCTAGGTAAAGATATGCTTGTTTTACTAATAGATGTCTTGTCCATTTTTCCTGCTCGTTTTGTGGAGCTATGTTGCGCCGTTTTGAGGTGCGTTCGCGGAGTTTTGAGCCGCTTGATGTTACACGTTTAGTCATGAATATGTTATGTTATACATTTAAGAATCCTAAGGGGATTATGATGAATTTTGATTTCATCATATTGAATTAGATATAGTTCATATACATGTTGGATGTCGTTGATGAGCACAGCTCAGTACTATATGGGATAGTGCGTAGACACACCAGATATACATGGTTTATACATGAGATAACTATCGTTGATGAGCATAGCTCAGTATTATATGGGATCGTGCATCGACATGCCAGAGATACAAATATTTATATGAGGTGGATATCGTTGATGGGCTCAGTTCAGTACTACATGAGGTAGTGCGTCGATATTCCACATGTACAGGCCATTGAGTCGGATTTTAGGAGGCTTAATCTAGCCGTCCGTCCCGCACCAGGGTGCGATGAGGCTCGTGAGCCATATTTCTAGGATGCCTATTTGGTAGTCCATCCCGTACTCATGTTACGTACTGAGATCGCGATGAGACTAATGAGCCGTGTACATAGTTTAGGATACCTACATGGTAGTCCGTTGTACTGAGACAATTATTTGATAGCCTAAATATGGCAGATGCTGATTATGAATATAACCTATCATTGAACTATATGACTGAGATACGTTACTTTTAAAAGTATACAAAATTAGGTGTTGGTATTTTATTCTATCTCTCCAGTGATAGTGGAAGATATTATAAATACGATGTGTTGATATCTTATTTCTTTTACTATCTTCTTTACTTCTTAGTTGGGATCAATAATTAGAGATTCACAACTTGAGACATATGGTACATATATGAGGGTTTCCTTGTTTGGATTATTTCGCTCAACGTACCAGTCTTGTGTTATGGATTTCTAATTATTGGTTTCATTAGATTGTCTTTTTTTAGTTCGGTATTAATGTTTAGATATCTACAATTTGAGACTTATGATATATACATGAGGGTTTCCTTGTTTGGATTATTTCGCTCGACATACTACGTCTCGTGTTGTAGGTTTCTAAATGTAATCCTACTTAGATACGGGGAAAATGAATCTAGGTAGACTATGCATAATAGATAGGGCCATCACACCATCTAGTAGGCCTTCCCGTGGGGGCGGTTGGAGGTAATCTTGCTGTAGTGCTTTGACGCTCTTGTTGTTATTCTTTTTCTTTTAAATTACTTTTCAGGTAGTTCGGAGTTTCGGAGAGCCGCAGGGTGACGGAGTTCTGGCATAGTCGCCGTCGCGTATTTTTTTTACTTGTAGAGACTCCACTGTAGTTTTGAGTTTTATCCAGACATTAGAGTTTCATATTCATATTGTAAAGGCAGTGTGCCTTAGTACAATTTTTAGTTGATTCTTGTTGAGATATTTTCATTATTCAGATATCAGATGTATTATAGTTGAGACATGATTCTTTTCATTTATGAGATATCTCTTCTATATCATGTCTATTATATTTATTCCCTTTATTTTGCCTGTTTGTACCTGCACTCTTATTTGATTCAACTCGAGAATATTACTGTGATTGGTGAAATATGTTTATGCACAGTGTGGGTGCATGGGAAGTTTGACATCTCTGGTTTTACCTTGGACTGCAGCCTTGTGTGAACCCAGGGGCGTCACAATTGAGTTCACCCATGTGACTCATTTCAAATTCATCCTTAATAGTTTTAGCAAACTTTTAACAAAGATTGTTGTTAGTAGAACAAAAAATAATATCATCTACATAAATTTGAATTAATAATATATCTTTATTTATTTTCTTAATAAATAATGTTGAATCAACCTTTCCAATTTCAAAACCTGAAGTTAAAAGAAAATTCTTTAATTTATTATACCAAACACGAGGTGCTTGTTTAATACCATATAAGGCTTTCTTAAGTTTAAAAACATGATTTGAAAAACTTTCATGTTCAAAACTGGGAGGTTGTTCTACAAAAACTTCTTCTTTTATAAAAACATTTAGAAATACACTTTTAAACTCCATTTAAAATAATTTAAAATTCATAAAACATGCAAATACAAGTAAAATTCTAATTGATTCTAAACAAGCAACTGGTGTATAGGTTTCATGATAATCAATACATTCTTCTTGATTATAACCTTGTGCAACTAATCTAGCTTTGTTTCTAACAACTTAACCAAATTCATCTAATTTGTTTCTAAATATCTATTTTGTTCCAATAATGGATTTATTTTGAGGTCTAGGTATAAGATCCCAAACATTATTTCTAGTAAATTAGTTAAGTTCATCTTGCATAGCAATTATCCAAAATTCATCAAGTAAGGCTTCTTTTATGTTTTTAGGTTCAATAATTAAAATAAAAGCAGTATGAGCAATCAAATTAAAATGAGATCTAATAGTTACTTTATCAGAAATATTACCAATAATTAAATCATGTGGATGATTTTTAACTTCTACAAAATTCTTTGGTAGATCATTTTGTAAATTATTATCTTTTGAAGCATCTATCATTGGAGTATCATTTGTACTATCAACTATATCATCATCATTATTTAAGAAAATGGGTGTTTTTGTAAAATTTTTATCAAAAGAAACATGAATAGATTCTTCAATGACTAAGGTTCTTTTGTTATATATTCTATATGCTTTACTATGATTTGAATATCCAACAAATATTCCTTCATCTGATTTGGAATCAAATTTGTCCAAATTATCTTTTGTATTCAAAATAAAACATTTACGACCAAAAACTTTAAAATAAGAAACTTTAGGAATTTTACCATAAAATAATTCATAAGATATTTTCTTTAAAATAGGTCTTAATAAAAATCTATTTAAAACATAACATGCTGTAGATACAGCTTCTGCACAAAAAATATTTTGGTAAATTACTATCACATAACATGGTTCTAGCACATTCTTGTAAAGTTTTATTTTTTCTTTCTACAACTCCATTTTGTGGAGCTGCTCGAGGAAAAAAAAGTATAAGAAATACTATGTTTATCACAAAAATTTATAAATAATTCATTTTTAAATTCACCTCCATGGTCACTACATATAGAAATAATAGATAGAGATTTTTTATTTTGAATTCTTTTGCAAAATATAGAAAACTCATTAAAAGCATCATTTTTATGTTTAAGAAATATTACCCATGTAAATCTTGAAAAATCATCAACAAGAACAAAAGCATATCTACTTCCATATAAAGATACTACTCTATAAGGACCAAAAAGATTGATATAAATTAATTCTAATAGTCTACTTGTAGAAATTACATTTTTAGATTTAAAAGAAGATTTATGCATTTTTCCTTGTTTACATGCATCACAAAAATTATCTTTAAAAGAAAGTTTAGGTAAACCATTTACAGAATCATTCTTAGAAGTATGTTTAAAGTTAACATGACCAAAACGTTTATGCCATAAAATAGAAACAATAGAGGATACAAGAAGGCAATGTTCATTAGAAATGTTATTCATAGATAACACACATATATTATTTTTTCTTTATCCTTTAAATAATATATTAATCATATCAATACCATAAATTAAGCAAGATTCTTTTTCAAAAACAATTTTAAAACCTTTATCACAAAGTTGACTTATACTAAGTAAATTATGTTTAAGACCATCAACTAATAAAACATTATGAATAATAGGTTTGTTTGGATTACCAACAGTTCTAATACCGATGACCTTTCCTTTGTTGTTAGCTCCAAAAGTCACAGTACCACCATCCTTATTTTGAGAAAATAACAACAATTGTATGTTTCCAGTCATATGTTTGGAGTAACCGCTATCCAAAATTCTCCTATCTTTCTTGGGTACCTGAAATGATAAACATTTACAAATTTGGTACCCATGCTATGTTGGCTCCATGAAATTAGCCTTTAGGAAACCAAACCCATGAAGAGTTTGATTTGTCTAATTAGTTAGTTGATAAACAAAATTTTTTAATATAATAAGAAATATAAAAAATTTTATGTAATAAAGTTAATTCTTTAGGCACCAAATAGAAAAGAATTTTGATTTCTTTTTTACATATATCATCATTTATATTACAAGAAGGTTTTACAAAAATGGTTTTCTTAGATATATTTCTATTAACTTGAAAACCTAAACCTTTTGTCTTTTGAGATTCTTTTTGAAAAAAAAGTATTTTATTAAGATTTTCTTTACCTTTATTGAATTTACTAACATTTAAACATATATCATCATATTTTAATTTAATAGAAGAAATATCTTTATCTAAACTATTAATGCGAATATTTTAATTATTACGTTCTAATTTTAGATAAACATTCTCATTAGATAAACATTGATTTTCCTTAAGCAAGAAATAATTTTCTTCTTTCAAATTAATTACATGAGAGTTAGAATTTGTAGATGAATTAAAATCTAAAATTTCTTTAAGTAATCTTTTATTTTCTCCTTTAAGAAAATTATGTGAAACCTTTAATCTCAAAAAAGTTTCATATAATTCATTAAAAGCATCTAAAAGTTCTTCATTGTCACTTACTTCATCTTGTGTTATAAAGCACATATGAGCACTTTCCTTTTCTTTAATTTCTTCATCCGAAGATGAATCATCACTATCATCCTAAGTAACCGCTATGACTTTCCTTTTCTTGTTGTTTTGAATATTGTTGAAGTTGTTGAAATAAATTTGATTTTTACTTGATCTTCAACAATGGACAATCTTTCTTCATATGCCCTGGTTTATTACACTTGAAACAAAGTAAGTTATTTGAATTTGAACTTTTTTATTTGTACTTACCTTGTTTTATGAATTTTTGAAATTTGCGTGCAAACATGCTCATTTCTTCATCATCATCCGAATCTTCTTTATAATCAGAAGTAATATTGAATGCAAGTACTTTCTTGTTCTTTGTTTCATCATCAATCTTTCTATCTTCAATTTGAACTTCATAAGCCATGAGGTTTTTGCTAAGGTTCTCAACCGTAAGAATTGATAAATCATTTGCTTCTTCGATTGCTGTAACCTTCTTTTCCCATTGTGGAGTTATTGATCGGAGTATTTTTCTTACCATCTCCACTTGAGTGTATGTTTTTCCAAGACCAATGAGAGAATTACACAATCTTGTAAACATTTCTCCAATTGTCTCATTTTCCTTCATCTTAAATAATTTGAATATGTGTACAAGAACAAAAATTTTAGATTCTTTAACCTTATTTTTACCTTCATGAGTTACCTCGAGTGCATGCCAAATATCGTATGCAGATGTGGCCGTTGACACCCTATTAAACTCATTCTTGTCAAGTGCACAGAACAAAGCGTTCATTGCTTTAGAATCCAAATTTGTATTATTTTTTTGTGAAGTAGTCCATTCTGAAAATGGAGTTGATGGCTTCTCGTATCTTGTTTCCACAATGTTCCAAAGTTCGTAGCCAATTGACTGAAGGTAAATCTTCATTCGGCACTTCTAATAGTTATAGTTCAATCCATCGAACATTGGTGGACGATTTGTAGAATGACCTTCTTTGAATTATGATGTATTTATTAATGTCATCTTTCACCTTGCTCAGATACCAAATGTAGGATCTGAAATAGATACACCAGAACACTAGAGGGGGGTGAATAGTATTCTTTTAAAATTTATGCAAAGTAGATAATAAATTACAATAAAGAATGGCAATAATCTCAGAAAATCACAATCACAAATAAGAGATTTTATACTGGTTCCACTAATCCGGTGTACATCCAGTCCCCAAGCAAATCCCGATTGAGATTTCCACTATAATTTTGAACCAAGTATAAAATTTAAACCAAACCTGACCAATTTGCAATTCCCTGCAAATTACAACACCAATTGACAACACTTTGCCAATTGCACACCAATCTCTAGATCAAGAGATCAACCTCTCTCAAACCGAGAGACCTTTCCTTGAATCAAATAACTTAATTCATATAAGCCTTGATTTGTAGTGTTGTGTAGCAGTGGCTTAGAAATAATTTTATCCTCTGGAAATTGCCTAAATAATTTGTATTTTGAATGAGGATGAAAGGCAATTTCAGAAACAATCTTTTCAACAAAATCTGAATTTTTGATTCTTGAAAAATGCACAAAGATCAAAGCTTATGGGTATGTATTCATGGTGCATTTTTCTGAACATATAACCTTTATATAGCCCTTGAAAGGATAAATTTTTAAACTTTAAAAACGTTTAAAATGCCTATAAACTGTCACTAATTCAAATTCTAAATTCTGGTAAAACTGTATCTGTAGTCGACTACAAGACACAGTAGTCGCTTACACTGAGTCTAAACAGACTCTGTGAAGTCAGAAAATTTCTATGTAGTTGACTATAATAGTCATTAGTCGACTATACTGTAATCAAACAGAAATTTAACAGAAACTTGAAAAACAAATTTTGCCTTTAGTAGTCGACTATAAAGTCGATTAGTCGACTATAAAGTCGATTAGTCGACTACACTGTAAACTAACAAAAACTTATATTTCAGTCATAAGCTTGAGTAGTCGACTATTATTCTAATTAACCGACTATACTGTAAACTAACAGAAACTTATATTTTAGACATAGACTTGAGTAGTCGATTACTATTCTAATTAGTCGACTACTAAGGATTAAAAATGATATAAATTAAATGTTTTGACTCTCAATTATTAACTATACACTCTAATGGTTAACATAGGGGATTTTTATAGTTAACCAACACACTAAGCATATGTTAGTGTGTTCTAATTTCTATGTGTGTGTATGTGTGAGTGATCAAGGCCTGTACAATATTTCTAAGTAAAGAAAAAAATGTAAAATCAATTACATTGACGTATATGTTCTTCATTGTCTTTACTTCATAATGCCTTGAACTCATCTTGCACTTGTTCATATTTGATATTAAAATCTACATATAAATGTTAGTGCATTTGTATAACACACATAGTATAAATTGTTATCATCAAAATAATATCTTGGAGACATGATATTCAACAAGGCCGATGGATGTGTAATGTTGAGCGGGTGACGAAATGATCTGACAAGGTGTAATGTTAACCAATTAGATCGTCAGAAATCGATCAAAGGTGTAATGTTAACATAACGGTTTGATGAAATTGACACTGTTTAGAAATGTAATGTTAACATGATAGTGATAATATATTTGGAGTTAAGTAGAGGTGTGATGTTAACTTGAGGACTCATTGAGGATTTTGATTGGACTTTAGATCAAGTAGATCAACATCTCTAGTCAGAGATGGAAACTTAAACATAACCAGAATTTTTTTGTGGGAAGATGATATTAGCGAAAATCACAGGTAGTATTTCTTGAGAAACTTCCGTTGATTGGCACCATGAGCCTATTGTCATTTTGGTCAATCAGACGATATGCTATATTTGAGTAGACTGTCTTTGCTACAAACAGACCTTCCTATTTGGGTTGAAGTTTTTCTTTAGTCTTATGCGTCATGACCATGGATTGACGAACGGTTAAGACCAAGTCACTTTCTTTGAAGGAGCATTCTCTAACTCTCCTATTAATGGCTCTCGTAATTTGTAACGGGTGGATCTTAATTCTTTGCTAAGCTTAAAGTCTTAGCTCATCTAGCATTTATAGTTCTTAAAGGCACTTTTGATGATGTTCTTTAGTTGTCATCTTCTCGGTGGTGGTGATTCTCAGTGATGGTACCTGAATTTCCAGTGGGATCTCGGTTTCACATCCATAGACTAAGGGAAATAGCGTCAAGTCGGTAAGGGTGTAGACTATTGTTCGATAAGACCATATACACTCCCTAATTTTCTCGTTCCAATCACATTTGTTAGAGGAGACGAACTTCTTTAGAAGTTTAATGATAGTTTTGTTGAAAGCTTCAGCTAGACTATTAGCAGCTAGGTTGTATGGTGTGGAAACCACATCTTGAATTCTGAAATTGTTACAGAATTTGAAGAATAGTCGACTGGTGAATTGAAGACCATTCTCATGATTGATTTATTTAGGAATGCTAAATCGATAGATCACATGATGTCTCAAGAATTTGATCACTTGAGATGTCTTGACTTCTCTGATGGGAACAGTTTCAACCAATTTAGAGAAGTAATCTGTAATAGCTAAGATGAATTGATGGCCTTTGGTAGATGGCGGGCTGATTAGCCCGATGATGTCCATGCCCTATGCTTGAAATGGCCATGGGGAAACGGTCGGATGTAATTCTTCTAGAGGGTGATGTAGGAAATCAGCATGGACTTGACACGCATGACATTATTTAGCATATGCTACTACATCTGCTATCATTATTGGCTAGTAGTAACCTAGACGACAAAGTCGGTCCTGAAGTTTAGGACATGGATGATGAGCACTACATGCACCATCATGGGCTTGCTTTAATGCATCTCTAGCTTCACTTGGTAATAAGCATCAGAGTAACACACCGTTGAAACACCAACAGTATAACGTCTGTAGTAGAATCATAGAAGAAGCGTGAAGCTCCTCTTTGAATAGAGGCTGACTACTTCAAACTATGGCGTAGTATCACGTGCAAGATATAGTCGATTATTAGGAACCATTAGTCATTGTATTTTAAGTGAGTTGGCATGACATGCATTTCGTTAGGTTCAAGAATTTACTCTGGGGAGCATAGTTGATGGCTAGCCACTGTGATATGCCTAGTAGATTTGGGAGCTAAGGCAAGTGTGGCTATAAGGCATACTAAAGCGTCTGTATTGGTGTTCTCAAGGTGGGCTACATAGTTAATATAGAAACATTCGAAGGACTAAGCAAGCTTCATTGTCACTTTGTGTTAGGGTATGAGGTCATTACGGTGGACCTCATATTTTCCTTTGATCTGATTCACGATCAGCTTAGAATCACCATGGGTCTCAATGTATTTGACATCAATATCTTAAACAAGTTGTAGGCCGATTACAAAGGTATTATATTTGGCTACGTTGTTGGAACATAGCTCGGTTAATGAATAGGCCAGAGGAAGGATAGTCCATGGGGATCGATCAAGACTATCCCTACTCTTGCAACAACTATTCCCTTATGATTGTGTCTTGATGCACTATCAAAGTATAGTTGTCATATCTGATGGTCTAAAGTGGTATTTGACTCAAAGAATTCATTCCAAATGTCTTCGTAGAGTTAGAAGACTCAGGGATGGGATGTTCTGCTAAAAAGTTGGTTATCGCTTGATCTTTGACAGCTTTCTATTGTGCGAACATCATGTCATACTACAAGAGCAATATTGCCCATTTTTCTAAGCTAGAATTCAGTAACCTAGGTTTTGTTGTGAGCATTCGTAGTGGATTAACTCTTAAAATGATGTGGATGGACTGACCAGTGATATAGTGTCATATCTTCTGAATTATGAACATTAATGGTAAACATTCCTTTTTGACTGGATTGTAGCGAAGCTCGACATCAATCATAGTTCGACTAAGGGCATATCTATCTCCCACATTCATTCTTGACGTGAATTAGGGATTATATTTGATGCTATGGCAGAGTTGGTATCGCTAGAGGTCAGTTGGTTCACTAAAGATGAAGTTTATGATATTCGCATTAGGATGGAAGAGTAGTCAAAAGGAATCATTGCTCTTATCCTTAACCTAGTGTTGTGATACACACCATCAACTTCAGATAGTATGGATCCAATGCCAGGAGAATACATTAGATTGAGTGAGCTATATGCACTTACTTCCTCATCTTTTGAAGTGACACTTGCATGTTGATAGTGAATACTTGTGTTGTACCCCTTTGAGCATGTCATCATCGTTTAGTTCGAACCTCTAAAAATTAAGGACCTTGACTAATTTCTTTTCAGGGAATAGTTTTGTATTGGTAACTCTTTTGGATTGCCGAGACCACTTCTCTGAGGGTCACATAATGCTAACATTAGCAAACTCTTTTCAGGGATATGAATTCTCTTTGATTAATATTAGACTCAATGCTTACTTCACTAGTTTTAACCTTAGAGCATGAACGTTGCTTACGATGATGCTAGCTAGATTTTTGTCGAGCGGAATCATCACTGATGATATTAATCTCTTGAGGGATTTCAGATGAGGGGTTATGCCTATTCTTAGCTTCTATCGTGGAAGCATAGAGGCGTCACGAGATGCTTTAAATTTGAGCCCCTAAAGGAGTCATGGACTATTGTCCGAGATCAACAAATGTTATAATGTCTTGACCTTCGCTTGAGGTGAGAGTTGAAATCCCTTCATTCCTGGCAAAGTTCATTTGGCTTCCAGCTAAGCTCAAACTATCTTCGACGAAGGTAGCCTTTTCACATGCCGTGGTAATTTTTGACCCGAGATTGGAGCTACAGTGAATTCTTTAACAACTGCGTACAGTTGTCATTGAGGAGATTTGATTCGTGAAAATAGATTCCTCGAACTTCGCTTCGTTAAATTCAGTAAACAATGTTTTAGCAAATGACACGAGGGTCTTGGTATCAGTGTGCAACACAATTTTCTCATTGGAGGAGAAAGAAGTCCCTAAATTACTCGCCATATCATTTCAAGTTCTTTTACTATTGTAATTATCTCATATTACAACAGAAAGAATAAAAAAGAAACAAAGAATAAATTTATTGTTCCTAGGGTTCTTTTCTGTGTACCAATGGACATCGATCTTGTGCTCCGTTAATGCACCGATTAAGACTTTGGGTCTTTTGCTATGGATGCAAGCTTAGTAGTTTGGAAGATAGCTCAGTCTTCTCTTGACACTTTCACTTGATTGAATCACAAGTGCGATGATAAGAATCTCTCTCTGAATGAGTTGATCTCTCTCAGATTCAGTTTGATCTCTTAGATGGATAGACCTTCTTAAATTTTTCTAAATTATCAAATCTCCTTTGAATAAATGATCTCTTCTCCTCTTATAGGCTAAAAGAGAGTGAATGGCCCCTTAATTGTGGATTCAATGCCCATTAAACTAGCAGATAGTGAGAAGCGGTTATTCCCAAAAATAGTTCCTAAAACAGCTATCTGGCGAGCTTTAAGAGCTCGGTGAAGCTCGTTGAAGACGTGGTCTGATGTCGCTAAAGTCGTGAGCGATGGTCGCTGTGGATGTGGGTTTGTCTTCTTCGAAAGAGGATGACTTGGTCCACTTGAGTTGACGTGGGTGGAGTTTATAGTTGGTGAACTTCACTCATGAGTTTCAATTTAATACAGAATTAGACTCTAGGTTTGGCTAACTAATAATGGCTTTTGACTCAGCTTGGGGCGTGTTTTGGGAGTCGATTTGTTTTTGATTTAGTCAAGTTCAGTCGATACAAGCTGTTTGGCGAGGTTCGCTTCAATCATCAAGCGACCTTTGTTGCAGCTTATTATGGGCTTGACTTTGGGTCAATTTAAAGTGTTTAGCTCATAAATATTCACTTCTTGGACCCAAGTCGATCATTGGTCTAAGTGAAAATATATTTTGACCGTTTACATTTTTTTTTCTTATGAAAAATCAAAATAATATAAAAAATTCTTTTTCTTTGTTTTTTAGTTTTAAAAAAACCTAAACATGACTATGTTAATGCTTTTACATGAAATATGCAAATATAGTTATCTGTTAGTATATAAGCATGAGCTTATCATATTCGTTCATATACTTTTCACATCTACTTATATCATATGTGCACACATTGTTATACATATTGGATTGATAACCAAGATGATTCATGATATGTTTTATATTACTTTTCACACCTTAGTATTATCTTATCATGTTTAGTTTTGTAAAAGTAAGAATAAATATTTTTATATATTGTTCATGAAATGTTTTTAGATATATCAAATAGTTTTGGGCTCAATCTATACTTGAAAATAGCACCAAAAACATTTCATACATGTACAAAGTACATATATGCTATAAAACATCACGCAAAAAGAGTGTATTTGTGAATAAGATGGTCAAAGATACACACTCTATAAATCCGTGGTAAAATTTGAGTGTATTTGTTAAAAGATGGTCAAATACACACACTCATGGATATGATTATGCAACATCTCAAGGGTATCCATCCTATGCTAAATATTTTTAATATTTAGAAATGGTGTACATCACCCTCTAAACGCTATCATTCTTCGTCATAATTTTTTTAAATGATTGAGGTGATAGATCAAGATTTTAGACTTTTTCTAAATGTTGAGATAATTCAAGTTGTGTAACAACAGAAGAAGCTCAGGCAAGAATTGTTTACAAACTTTTATTGTTGTTTACAAACTTTTCATTGACCAATATAATTACTTTTCTAAAGCGCTTTTCCACGAGAGAAAGATTGACTTTGAGTTATAGAC
>BQKN01064802.1:545812-560502 GCA_022839385.1 Asparagus kiusianus
TGTCGAAAGAAACCGCGTAACCTGCGAGCATAAAGTCCAACTTATCTGAAATGCGCGAAAATATGAAAGAAGAAGCTATTATAGAATCGGTTGTTTGCTCTTGAGACAAAAACCCCGAGGCAAGACCTCTCTTGCTCTTGACTCATTATTTTAATATTTAAATTAGTTATGAATTAAATGCATAGATTAGACCATGATTAATTATGCTATACCATAAATATTATGATATTATACGTGGGTTTGTTGTTGAATGGTATTAAAAAATTTTAAAGGAATTTAATATGGAAAAAGAGTATTTTTGATTAATTATTATGAGATATAATTTTGAAAAATAAATTATTTAGCAAGTTCCCATCACTTATTGACTCGTAATTCAATTTCTAGATCTGTTATGAGTTAATTAATTAGATTAGTCTGTGATACATTATCTGCATGGGATTGCTTGACATGAATGGCTGTATAGAAGCTTGTTGTTTTATCACTTAGATGTTATCCAATAGGAGAGACTGTACATGAAGACGACTCATGTTAAAAGTATGATTTATAAGCGTGCTTCAAAGCATGGCTATACTCACTCGATATCGATATCCTAATGTGAGGAGTCCCGAGTTCCCTTAATATCGATATCCTGGTATGAGGTTTCCTTGATTATTACTATTATAGCATTGACTAGACGATGCACTCTTGATCGGACGTGTTATGGGTCACGGTTATTTTTATAGTTTTGCAGAAGTCGTTCTACGGTAACTCTGTAGCTAGTGCACAATATTTCATGTACAGTTGCTTAATTAATTTGACAACATGGGGTTATAAAAGGGAATTGGATGGAGAATATAGCATGTATATAAACGGGCACATCACTTTTCTGTTATCATGATATCATGAGTTTTATATACATGGGCTAGATGACCAATACTTGACTTGAAGGCGGCCCCCGGACAGGTTTACGGGGACCCGATTATATACTTCAAAATATTCTTCCCCAATTCAAATAATATGTAAAACAAGAATAATATGCTTGTGTGCTTTATGGTGGACTTTGTTAGTTTTGTTGAGATGTGGATTAGTGAGTTGTGATAGGATGGCTGGTAGTATGATTTCGTCACTTCAATGATTATGGATTCTTGTGAGATGTACGCCAGTTGTTTCCTTTTCATACATAGATCGGGGTTAATATTTAATTATCTACAATTCGATACATATGGTATATACATGAGGGTTTCCTTGTTTGGATTATTTTGCTCGACGTACTATGCCTATTGTTGTAGATTTTTAAGTATTAATTCCATCTAGTTGTATGACATTGATACTTGGATGATTAGTTTGATCTCTAGTTGCATGACCTCGTTACCAGATCGATTTTGGATGCTTTATGTTATCATGATTTAGTAGTGTTTTTATGTTGATTTGTGGATTTTGAGTTGTACGTTCTTTTGTTATTTCTGTTATCGTATCGTTTTTTGCATTGGATTTTCGTTCGTTCTATTTTTTGTAGGGTCTTGTCGTATGCCATGCACGTTGACGTACACCTGTTTTCTCTGGTGTACGTCAAACTTTAAGAAAGAACAAGTTTAGCTAGAAGATCATCAGGAGCCAGAGGATTCTCAGCAGGAGTGCCTTGCAGATAGAGTTGAAGAATAGGACGAAGCAGTTATCTCTTCTTAGTTGATGATCTTAGTTATTCTTGTAGTATTTTCCTTTTCTATTACCGTTGACCGATGTAGTTTACATTTTCTTCAGTATTCTTTTGTTAAATTTGTATAAGGGTATGTTTGACCCGTATATTATGTCTTGGATGATATTCATTTGTGATATGTATTATTTTATTCTTTGTTGTTCATTATATTCTTGCTATTTGTGATCGGGGACCTATGCCTTTGCATTTATTTTCCAGACGCTTAGCATATTAGGTTGAGGAAAAATATTTTATTCTCCTTAATCTAATACGTTACAGGCTTGTTCACGTTCTGGTTCCTGGATATTTTGGGAAGCGGGGCGTGACAGGGAGAATCACTGTCCAACACCTGAAAAGAGTTAAAGATGCGCGGAGAGCAGACCGAACGCTTCCTCAGAAAGAAGAAAGCTGAAAGAATCCAACTGACGGCTTACCCTCCGAACTCAAGCTTTGTCTCCCGTGGTAAGGGGAAGGCACCTACAGAAGTTGTTATTATTAATCAGATATCATAACAACAACCCCGAAGATAGCAAAAGACTTCAGATCTGAGACTCTAAAAAGAGTACTCCTTCAAGGATGAAGATGTTCCAGCCATTTTTGAATCCCGCCTTGAGAACAACAAGATCAAGCTACCACCTATCACAAATCAGGAGGAATCTGACAATACCACAGATCTAAAGTACTGTGCGTACCACAGGAGGATCCTTTATCCTACCAAGGCTTGATTTGCTCTCAAAAATAGCATTCAAACATTAGTTGAAGCTAGTGTCATAACGCTAAATTAAGCTGAATGAAGACTCCAACAAGTATAAGAGTATAAACTGCTCCTTCTGACACTCCAAAGAGTATAAGAGTATAAACTGCTTCTCAATACTCTAACAGGTATATGAGTCTAAACTATTTCATATCTTTTATGGGAAGTTCTTGGAGAGTGCTATGTCGGGTATTCTTAAGGATAACCCAGTCATCCAACTAAGTATAATATTAGACCCGATTTCGCAAAGGAAGCTGGGGGTGGATGATTTATGTAACAGGAAGTTCCTGGAAAAATACTATATGGTGTATTCTTAGGGATAACCCAGTCACAATAAAGAAGTGGTAAATGAGAAACTCTAACTTGGACTCTGAATGTTCAAGGGTGAAACACATCTTATTGTCGGGATCAATTCCACCAACGTCCAAGCACTCTTTTGCTGAGATGAGATTTGATCACTTTGTTAGATTAATCTTCCCTAACAAAAAAAACTCCCATTGGTGTTGATGATTTACAATCTTCCACCACAAAATTCCTCACTGATCAAATTAATTGACGGCGGGTCCACTAAAAAATCTTTTCTGGTTTAATCCACTCAAAATCCTGCTACGTCTTTGCACTTAACACTTTAATTGTTAGAGTTCGGACATAATGCTTGGAATTTTGATCTGTTAATCATTAACGAATTGTCAAACCCCTTCGTGTTAAGTTCTTATCACTTGACACCAAGAACCCCCACAGAGTGATCGGTATAAGTCAACACTCGTACTGTGATCTATACTCCCACTCCCACTGTCTATCTAGTCAAACCTTCCTACAGTTAGGGTCACAATCAAAATCCCCTCTCGATTCCTCCAATGAACGAGAGGTCCATGAATCGAGCGATCAAACATTCCTACAGTTAGGGTCGCCTCAAACTCCCACTTGGTCAAACCTTCCTACAGTTAGGACCACAACCAAAATCCCCTCTCGATTCCTCCAATGAACGAGAGATCCACGAATTGAGTGATCAAACCTTCCTACAGTTAGGGTCACCTTAAACTCCCACTTGGTCAAATCTTCCTACAGTTAGGGCCAAAATCAAAATCTCCTCTCGATTCCTTCCATGAACGAAAGGTCCACTTTCAAATCGAGTGATCAAACATTCCTACAGTTAGGGTCACCTCAAATTACTGCTTGGTCAAACCTTCCTACAATTAGTACCAAAACCATAATTCACTCTCGATAAATGAGAAATTCATCTTTAGTTCGGTAATCAAACCTTCCGACAGTTAGGATTATTCGAATCTTTTCGATTCTTGGAGGGAAGATCCCACTCTTAGTTTCACCTTCCCGGATTCTTGAAGTAGAAATACCACTTTGAGTTTCCTTTGTAACTGGAGATAGAATATAAAATTCTTCTTTTCTAGTATCGGGTTCGTCTTTGCCCCAAGAGAAGACACCATCCTTCAACTCTAAAATCCATGCTTCACACACATGGGGAATTTTATCCTGAATCCTAAGTAGGAATAATTCAATGCCTAATACACGTTGTCAATTTAGTCTTTCACCGATTAAAGAAGACACCAGAACCCAAATCTGAGGAATTTTGTCCTGAAGCCTAAGAAGGAATAAGTCAGCGTCTAACACGCGTTGTCGGTTAGTCCTTCACCATAAAAAGGACAAAAGCCAACATGTTCGACATTTTGGCAGGTAGTTATTAATAACACCATAATCTGTGCCTTACACACGTGGATAATTTTATCCTGGATCCTAAGTAGGGATAAGTCAGCGCCTACCAAGTGTTGTCAGTTTAGTCTTTCACCGATTGAAGAAGACACCAGAATCCAAATCTGGGGAATTTTATCATGAAGCCTAAGTACGGATAAGTCAGCGCCTAACACGCGTTGCTGGTTAGTTCTTGATCATAAAAATGATAAAAGTCCACATATTCGACATTGTGGCAGGCCGTTATTAATAACGCCAAAATTTGTGCCTTACACGTGTGGGGAACTTTATCTCGACTCCTAATTATAGATAAGCCTTCGCCTAATAGGAGTTACAAGTTTAGTCTTTCGCCAAGTAAATAAACACCAGAATCCAAGTCTGGGGATTTTTATCCCTAATCCTAAGAAGGGATAAATCAGCGTCTAACACGCAGTATCGGGCAGTCTATTCCTGTAAGAAAAATGAAGTCTACATATTCAATATCGTAGCACTAAAAAAGTTAACTCTTTTAGTACAACATCACATGCGGAACGGACTTAAACAATCCATATGCAACCCTGATTCAAACAGTAATCGGTAAAGGCACGTCAAATCCGTTGATGGCTGAGGATTTGCCAAAAAACCTGAGCCTGCATCTGATACATGCGGCCGAGTAATCTATTCCCGTGAGAAAGATAAAGTCTGCATATTTAATATCATAGCACTAAAAGAGTTAACTCTTTTAGAACAACGTTACGTGCGGAACAGACTTAAACAATTCGCACGCTAGCTGACTCAAAAGGTAGTCAGTAAAGGCTCATTAAACCCGTTGATGGCTGAGGGTTTGCCAAAAATCCTATATATGCAAAAGTCACTGACGCATCAGCTTCATTAGTTGGTCTCGTGACTTGAGTATCCAACAACTTTAGGATAAGATCCATATCTGTAGACGAAACAACTTTAATAGTTGGTCCTACAGCCCGAAATTTGTGACCGCCATGCTCCAATGCGTTAAGAGCTTAAATTGTGTAGACTCCAGCAAACATACGAGTATAAACTGTGTTAACGTCGGTCAACGGGTTACAACAAAGGCTAATGCCAGATAATACGTTACAGTAAAGGTCGATGTCAGTCAACGCATTGATAATTTTGCCAAAATAAGGCTAAGGGAAAATTCCAAGTCAAAGGATGATTCCAGGGAGTTCAATCACATTCAGAGACTAATTTTTGACAAGGATGATCAGGTCAACATCAACTCAACGACACGAGCGAAGTTCAGAAACTTACGTATCAACTTTAGTTCAAGATTTCGACAATGGTCAGACGATAAACGTAGTACCGAAAGAACTTCATCTATTTGACAAAATACTGAATAGACTGAAGCTAAAGAAGTTAAGAATTGAGGCAATTCACAGGTCCTTTTATGCGATCTCCTCAACGAAATACTGAAGAGATTGAAGACAGGGCTTGTCATATCCAAAGAATTCCAAACTTTTCTATAAAAGAATGAGTCTAAAACACTTTGGAGGGGGTAACTGTAGGTATCTAAAAATACATATAGATGTCTGTACACAGCTCGAGACGAAGAGAATATGATGAACATCATTATCCGAGTCAAGAAAGATTACCCGGGCAGCCCGCACGCTTGTCGATCAGCTCTAAGTACCCGTCGCGCTTGTCGATCAGTTCCAAGTGACCGTCACACTTTTCGGTCAGCTCCAAGTGTCATAAAGAAGCTAACGAGTGCATGAAGTAAGTTAACAAAGCATACAAGTCAATAGGATGATCAAATACGTAAAACGACAGAAAATACAAATCTCGAAAAATCGCAAAGTGCCAAAGAGTTCAGCCAAGGCCAAATTTCCCGTGCCAACGCAGGACAGTGTAGGCTGTCTAAAAATCATAATAGATAGTTGATCCCCATCAAAACACCAATGATGGAATTTATAATCTGACGACTTCTAGAAGGCTATAATTTGAAGACTTTCATGTAGAATGTTACAATCTGACGACCTTCATAACAACTAATGAAAGCTCTAATTCAACAGCCTTCACAATCAACATCGGGAGTTATAACCTTATGACTCTTATATTTTTAAGGAGCTAAGATGAAGGTTACAAGGTAACGATCTTTGCAAACGCTCTAGCAAAAGAGACTACAAATTGACGGTCTCTTCATATTAAAACGCAGATATCTCTCAAACCGGAAGGAATTTGGCGAAATAGAGAAAGCAAACCAAACCCTATGGGGTGGGTTTGGTCGGCTCCGTCTCGTCGAGATAGCCGATTTTTATATATAATTCATCTTATTCTGACTTACGGTTTCAAAGTTATGACCTGTTCTTCGCAGCAAGTTATGTTCTGAAGTCCGTATGTGAGACTGCACTTTGCCTGAACATTGGACTTACCCTGAAGCTCACCGAGCCTGCCTGAGGATCACCTCTGCATCCAAGATTCAAAATGCAGAGGTCATGCTCGCGTTCCAAACTTAAAACGCAGAGGTCGTGACCGCATTTGTGATTCAAAACGCAGAGGTCGTGGCTGCGTTCTAAACTCAAATCGCAGAGATCATGGCTACATTCTAGAGTCAAAATGTAGAGTTCATGCAGATCCCAACTCTGCGTCCCAGGTCCAAAATGCAGAGTTCATCTATGCGTCTCAGAAGCCAAAACACAGAGTTCATCACTGCGTCTTAGATGCCAAAATGCAGAATTCATCTCTGCGTCTCAGATGTCAAAACGCAGAGTTCATCTATGCGTCCTAACTTTACATTTCAGGTTTACAACACAGCGCGACCTGTGCGTTCATCCACCAAAATAGGCCCAACTCTGCGTTTCAACTCTAAAATGCAGAGTTTGGGTCCTAAACTCTATTTTTCAGCATTTGACTCGTTCAAAGCACGAATTGAACGGTTTCAAAACCATTTCCCCCACGATTTGGGGAGCTGTTTAAGGGGGCGGTTACATCCCATTCAGCCCAACTTAGGAGCGAATTAAGGGGACGGTTACACCCCTTAATCTCCTACAAATAGGGGTAAACTCAATCGAGTTAAGGGCTGGCTTTTTGGATCGTGGACTTGGCAGCGAAGAGGACATCTTCGGCTTGGCAGTGAGGGGGAGATCGACGTTCATCCTTCAGCAACGTTCAACAACAGAGAGCTTTCATCCTTGGCTATTAACCGATTTTCGGTTCAAATCAACTCTTTTACAAGAGTTTAAACTCGCTTAGAGTTCTCCAACTCGTCCAGAGTTCTAAAACTTGCTTTGTAAGTTCTCCACAATGTCAAATCGTGAGGAGAAAATCATGTTCTAGTGAATCAAGATGTTCGGATCATCAACGAGAAGCAAACTCGACGTGAGCATTCGAGGGAGGCATCTCATCGCTACCTTGAAGAATCCAGAATTAAACAAAGAGGAGAATCCAGATCATTCTCTTCTCTTTTATAATCATAATCCAATTGTAATTAAGATCAAGAGAACACAAATCAAATTTCTTTCATTTTACTTACTTCAAATTTTCCACCAAACAGACAGCGGTAGCGGACCCACGCCAGTGCGGGTCTATAACAGCTAACCCGCACCAGCGCGGGTCGGTCACGGCTGACCCACGCCCCCGCGGGTCGGCCACGGCTAACCCACGCCCCTTGTGGGTCAGTCACAGCTGACCTGCGGATGGCTGACCCGCGCCCCCCGTGGGTTAACAGGACCTGTCACGCAGTCCCGAGCTCCAAACGTGTTTTTGATGGGTCTTTTGTTGTTTTCTTAGGATTTGTTTGTTCCTAAGTGTCTCAACTGATTGGATATCATCCATAAACATGGTTAGGTCATTATTAATTGATGATAGGGTCAAATCATTCATTCTTATCCAAATATCCTCATCCAATGCCCTATAAATACAAGCCCATGCCTCCATTCTAAGAGGGCAGAATTTTATAAAGAGGGCGAGGTGATGTTGGATTGAGGAGTTAAAGGAGCACGAATTTACAGTGAAGACAAGTCAGATCCCGGCGAACTTCAGCATAACGAGGAAGGCTTTTGAAGGATCTGAACCCGTATTTCCCCTCGTCCGTTCCTTGAGATTAGGCTTGGTCTTAATCTTGAGAGGAGTTACTAATTTTTCTTGGTCAATTTTAGTGCTTCAAGCGAATATTTCCTTGGTGAAGTAGGCGCTCCATCAATTTGCTGACAACCGGATCTGATCCGCGATAGTCCACGGATATTAACATCTCTAGCACAGGCGAAGACCCCACGTAAGCTAGAGTTGATAAACAGTTCTTGTGTTTAATATCTAGAAAGTTATAATCTTTATTTTTGTTATTTGAATTCATTGTAAATGATCAAAGTTGTAATGAACTCGATAATGAAAACTACTTTTGACGAAAACAATGGAAACCACTTTTAAAATAGGGATGTAATACAAGAACTATCTTTATTATTTATTTTATACAAGAACCACCTTTAAAGTATATTTTGCTTCGATCAACCACCAAAACCCATTTTATGTTGATGTTTTTGTCAAAATTCCTATAATATCCCTCTTTTAACACACACTCTCTCTCCTCCCTCTCCTCTCTATAGGGCCCACAGATCTCGGCGGGCGGCAAGGGTAGCGGTGCTACAGTTGCCCACAATAGATCTCGATGGGTTCACGACGAGATTAGGCCGATGCCATAAAGAGAGAGAGAGAGAGAGAGAGAGAGAGAGAGAGAGAGAGAGTCAAAGAGAGAGAACCAACCAGAATCAGTCGTCGGCCACTTCAGCACCCTTGCTAGCACCGCCAGCGTGCTCGTTTACATCTATGGGCCCCAATTCAATGCCGAGATCTATGGACCTTGGAGAGAGAGTGAGAGAGAGTGAGAGAGAGAGAGAGAGAGAGAGAGAGAGAGAGAGAGAGTAAAAAGAGGTGTATTAAAGGAATTTTGATAAAAAGTCAATAAGAAATGTATTGGTGGTTGATTGAAATGAAATATACTTTAAATATAGTTCTTGTATAAATTAAACAATAAATGTGACTATTGTATTACACTACTATTTTAAAAGTGGTTTCCATATAAAAACCAGTTTATACACACCAAAGAAATCTATGCAAGGTTAGCTAATGGCATTGTATGAATCCTCAATTACATCAATTACATATTCATTGTCTCTTACCAAGTTAGTTTGGTCAATCATGAGTATGGATAATATTCTTAGTATATCTTTAATACACCAAGAGACACGAAAGACATTTGAAGAGCATAGTTTACATATATGATCCCTCTCCTTGTTGAAAATAAATTTGGACACATGAGAAGCGCAGTGTTAAAATGAAACCATGCATATTTTAACTCGGGTTTTTAAATAAACTAGTAAAAGGACACGTGTGATGCACGTGCTTGCTCAATATGGTTATTGCATAAGACTAGGTGTGGCTGTTTGCTTTGTACATGGAGTTTCAACAAATGTATTTCAATAGCTGTAGAAGAGGAAAGATATGCATAAATCGTCTTGCATTACACTCTCGCCAAATGTTGTAAATCGAGGCCGTCAAAGCCAATCTCCTGTTGAAACATCAAATTTAATGGCTTTTACTAGGTAATCTGGACTGCTTAATTTCTACGTGAAGAGCCTTGCATTACACTCTCGCCAAATGTTGTAAATCGAGGCCGTCAAAGCCAATCTCCTGAGCTTTTGTTGAAAACTTTTCCCTCTCAATCTTGTGAAACAATTCATTAGCTGACACCAATTACATGTCTTCCTCCTAAATTCCAACTAGTCCATGACGCGGTTCCAAATATGGCATGAGAAAGAACATTCGAAGTACAAACGGTCCTTAGAATCCATGCTAGCACCGAACATAAATAGCAAAGATTTACATTGGTGATTCCTCTCTTCAACAGCCTATCCTGTGTAAGGAGCCTATCATGGATTGTCAACCAGCTAATAAAAGAATGTTTAGGAATATTTACGCTACCCCAAACAATATTATGCCACGACAAAGTGTTATTTGCAGGGGAGAGGACCTTATACAAGGCTAACCGTTTTATTTTAGAGTTTATATGGCAACACATGATGAGGTTCTTCAAATTATCAACACCTCCAAACTCAACCAATGCTTTATCTCTTGTGTTAATCAATTGCTTCCACATCTAAGAATCTCCTAATCTTGCATTTACTTGCCAAATATCACTATGCTTGAGATAATTGACAAGAATCCATTTGATCCACAATGACTCCTTATTGGTATGAATGAACTTCTTAGAGCAGATGCAATGTTCCAGGTTTGAGCTGAATAGACTCCCAAGCCACTCTGTTTCATCCCTAAGCACACGTTCTCCCATCATACAAGAGGAATCCTAAACGAATGATCAGTTTTACCCTATAGAAATTTCCTGCACATCTCGTCTATTTTGTGGAGCACCTTGACAGGTAAAATATAATTTGACGTCTAGAAGGTTTGCATGCCAAGAGTGACACTTTTAATAACTTGTAACATGCCAGCATATGACAAGTCCCTATGCCTTGTCCAGTTTTGTAATTGCCCTGTGATTTTCTCAAACAGAGGTTTGTAATCCTTTTGGAGATAAGAGTAACTCCAAGGTATTTAAATGGCATAGACCCCTCAGAGAATCTCAAGATATTGGTTATGGGTGATTTAACTGATTCCTCCACTCCTCCATAGAAGATGGAGCTTTTATCAGGATTGGCCTCTAAACCTGATACTACGCGCACTAAAGAGTTTGATACACTGAAAGCATTTGCACAGAATATGTATCATCTTTAGCAAATAACAATAAGTCATCCACAAATATAAGATGAGTGATTTTTAGAGTTCTGCATTTAAGATAAAACTTAAAGGACCTGTCATCTATTAAAGAGGCCAAACTCCTTGAAAGATATTCTATGCCCAAGATAAAAAGATAGGGAGAAAGAGGGTCTCCCTGCCTCAATCCATGCTCCCCTTTGAAGTATCCATATAGTGCACCATTGAGAGAAATTGAAAACTTGAGAAAGGATATGCAAACTATAATCTAGTTTGTCAAAGCATTTGAAAACCCCAAACTCATGAGCATATTTTTAATAAAACTCCAACTGATTGTGTCAAAGGCTTTCCTAATATCAATATTGAGCATGACCCTTGGAGATATGTGTTTCCTACTATAACTTTTAACTAGCTCATGAGCTAACATAATATTATTTAAAATCTATCTTCCTTTGACAAATGCACTCTGAGTCTCATTCACAAGATATCCCATTATAGGCTTGATTCTATTTGCAAGTATGTTTGATATAAATTTGTAAATACAATTACAGCAAGAGATAGGCCTAAAATCCAAGGGGAATTTAGGACATTGTACCTTTGGTATTAGAGTGATTGAAGTGAAATTAGTTATTCCCAGTAGCTTACTAGTTTTGAAAAAATCCTCAATAGCTAATGTGATCTCCTCACCAATTATAGGCCAAGCAGTTTTGAAGAAGGACACACTAAACCCATTAGGTCCTGGCCAGTTTTGAAGGACATACTAAACCCATCAGGTCCTGGAGCTTTATCATCAGACATAAAGAAAACTACAGCCTTTATTTCATCCTTAAGACACTAGAATTGATAGCTCCCTGATTTTAGAATCATTCAGACAAGGTCCAGATTTTATGATATTATTGTCTGGAGGAGAAGTGTTTACTACCATGCCTATCAGATTTTTATAAAAAGACACTAACTCCTTCATAATCCCTCCCCCATCAGTGATCATATCTCCCCTATTATTATAGAGGACCACTACTCTGTTATGGTTCCTTTGGATTTTGCAATAGCATGAAAAAACCTGGTACATCTATTCCTATGCACACTCCAAGCTATTCTAGCTTTTTGCTTATAAAAAGACAGCTCAGAGTCTAGAAGCCTACTGTAGATAGAGAAGCACTCTTTTTCATGTTTAATAAGGTCAGTACTGAGAGGATTAGATTGAAGAAGTCTCTGAGCATCCTCTAAGGCAATTTTGGCTCTTTGCACTTGTTCACTTATGTTATGGAAATGCTTCTTGTTTAATTCTTTCAGTACACCTCTCAGCAATTTAAGCTTTGAATATACTAAGAACATAGTGCATCCTTGAATAGAGGATTGCAAAATATTGGAGATTGTGGGAAGAAACCTGTCATGCTTGGTCCACATTCTAAAAAATTTGAAAGGTTTTTTCCCTTGTATCACATCTTCATATATAGATACTATTTCTAGAGAGTGATTTGAGAAGTTTGGTAACATAAACTCCACATGACTGGATTTGAACATATTAATCCAAGCATCATTAACTAGGTCCCTATCAAGTCTACACCAGATGCTAGTGTTAGCATCTTGCTTGTTATTCTAGGTGTAAAAACATCCTTAAGTTTTCAAGTGATTAAGAGAACAATCCTCAATTAACTTGTTGAAATCACTAATGTCAGCCTCAATAAGATTAGTTCTTCCTAGCTTTTCATCATTGCTAATCATGGCATTAAAGTCCCCATAGAGGAGCCGTGGCACATTACCATTGTTTTAAAAAATATTATTAAGATCAGCCCACAACTCTTTTCTAGCTTCCAACTAATTGAAACCATAGATAGCTGAGATGACACAGTCCAGCCTTCCATCTAAGGACTTGACTGAGCAAGTAATATGTTGATCTACAACTTTAATTACTTGAATATCAAAAATATTAGGATCCCAAAGGATGAGAATCCTGGCTTTCTCACAAATAATTACATTAGACATCCAATTCTAATTGTTGGCAATCATCTTGGCCGTTCTAGGGAGCAAAGCATCCCTGATTTTAGTTTCAAGGAGAGCTAAGAAGGATAAATGATATTGCAATAAGTGATCCCTTACTAAATTTTGTTTGGAGGATTTATTCAATCCCCTCACATTCAGAATGACAAGTTCATTGAAACAGCCCCCCTCTTTCAATTGTAGAGGGACCACATATACCATTATTCACATATGAATTGCCTGAGAAAGCCTTCCTAGCTTTGCCTCCATGAACAAGTGTCCAAGGATCACCATTTTTGTGTTGCTGAGCATGCATAATATGCATAGGACTAATATTTTCTTTATCACTATTATTTCCAGGGTTTTGTTCCTCCTGCAATATTTCTTTGCCTTTTGACTGCTTAGGCTGGTGAATAATGTTGTTTCTCAGACATAAGTTTAGATTAGCATCTTCCTTTTCCTTAGCCAGAAAATCCCCAGTAATCAAGTCCTGAACATGCACAGAATGAACAGGTTGATCCACAATATCATTCCTATTGATTAAATCATGCCTCATAGCCACTTTTTCATTTCCCTCCTGAATGTGCACAACATGCACAGAATACACAGGCTGAAGCCCTAAATCATTTATGTTCCCATTATTTGAATTATGCATCAAAGTCACTTTTTCCTTGGCCTGAGAATTATCCTCTTGGATGTGTACAACATGCATTGGTGGATTTCCAGTATTCTGTTTTGGATTAGCTACACCAATATTTGACACTCCAGTTTTTTTAAGGAATTCATCTCTGAATCCCAGCCTGCCTCTTACAAAATCTAGTTTCATGACCCACCATTTTAACAATGTCACACCATCTAGGTTTTAGTTCATAATTCACCTTCTAGATGAACTTCTTTCCATTTGGTCCTTGAATAGGAATTTCATCAGGAAGTGTAAAGGGTATATATTTACTTCAACCAACACCCTTGCATATGCAAGTCTCCGCCTATTAGCTGTAAGTTTGTCAGTAGCAATTGGATTACCTATAATACTAGCAATTTTGCTAATGCTCTTTGCATTCCAAAAGTTAAGCCTCAAGCCTGGTAATTGAATCCATACAGGGTAGACACATTCATTTCTATTTTTATGTCTTCATATATAGTCCAAGGCTTCAGGAGGATAGGCCTCGAACCAAAAAACCAAGGATCATTCTCCAAAATGCTTCTTATCTCATCTCACCCATACCAAAAAACCGAAAAACCAAAAAAACCAAGAAGTTGTTAGAGCTAAGTATATCCGCCATCGACACCTTCATCTTCTCTCCTTTAGGTCTCATTGACCCCATTAGATCCGAGATGAAACCATCATTATCTTCAACATCAGAACGATCTTCAGAAGGAATCAAAGTCGAATTAGAAGCTCTCAATCCAATTTCTAAGATTTTCTTTCTAATATTTCTCTTTTTTTTTTGCCATTTCAGACATGACGAGGGTGCAAGTTAGTAAAGAAAAAATTACCTACTAACATGCACCAAGAAGACAACAGCCCAGAAATTGGGAAATAACTTTAATAAAATTTCTTTAACGCTTAAATACTCCAATGTTTATACAGTTTTTAATCTTTCATATCCCAAAGTTTTGAAATTATGAACTTTAATATATCAAAGTTTATATACTTATTAACTTTGATAGCCTAACAAATTAAAAAATAATAAATTTTAGGATATCAAAGTGTTAGAAAAACATTAGATATTAAAATTAAAGGTTATTACATAAAAACGCCTTTACTTTTATCCTAATTGATACTTACCACCTTTACATTTTTTTATGTAAACCATTTTTACTTGCTAACATGTTTGCAATACCTAATTCAGT
>BQKN01064802.1:560902-577732 GCA_022839385.1 Asparagus kiusianus
TTCAACTTAAGTGGACGTCCACTAAGTTTCTTATCCATTGATGATTACTTGATTGAGCTACATTATAGATGATCCGCTATGTTGAACTTGATCTACATATTCTAAAACCCCAACACACCAAATTTAGGGTGAACCCGTCGTGGTTTGACCCTTCATCCACTCGTATCAATTTTAACGGTTTCGAATGAATAGAACTTTTTACATGGCTTAACGGAGGGTCAAACCACGACAAGTTCACTCCAAATTTGGTGTGTTGGGGTTTTAGAATATATAAATCAAGTTCAACAGAGCGAAACATCTACAATGTAGATCAATCAAGTGATCATCAATGACTAAAAAACTTAATGGACGTCCAAATTTTGAAGTTGTTTTGTTATTTTTAATTGAATTTACAAAAACGAGTTTTTAGCAGTTTTTCAGAAACTATTTATCTGTGTTCAAATATTTATTTCCCTCAACTGGGAAGTGATTTTTCATAAGTTCTTTCTCTAACATGTTCACCTACATGTCTAAAACCTTCCCTCAAAATATCATGATTTTTGGAGTTGGTTTACTATTTTTAATTGATTTTACAAAGTCAGATACGTAAACTTCTAGAACTGTCAAAATCTGGAAACTGACTATGCACGTTTGCTACAGTGCCAGTCGATTGCATTGAACAGTGCGGTCGACCGCAAAATTTCCAGAGAGCACTTTTTTCCTTGCCATGAACAGTGCCGGTCGACCGCTACAGTAGCTGCGGTCGACCGTCATATTACCGTTGCTACAGTAACTGCTAGTTTTTAGGCTGGACTGGTTTTTTTATCTTTTAGTGGTTTTTTAGGGTTTTTGGGATTGTTTTCTTCTACCCTATATATACCTCTTTGTCATAACTATTTTCAACCAACCAAGAATATTTTAAACAAGTTTGACAAGGGTTTAAAGTTTGTTTTAGTTTGTTTAAAAGAGTGTTTAAGAGTTTTGTTTGTGAAGAGAATTTCACAAGAGCAAGTGGAGATCATCTATTGTGTTTGAGCATCCAACTCTTCTCCCTCTTTCTCTTGATCTATAGAGAAGTTTTTCTAAACATTATTTCTCATAATTTATATGTTTGAACTTAATTTCCATAAGCTAGATTTACATTGAGTTTAGTTTTGATTTATTTATCTCTTTGTTCACACACAACCTATTGAGCTTATTGTATTTACATTCATAGTATAATTTAGGTCATGGGTTTGTGACTTAAAGTGTGAGCTTATATTGTGTTCTCACCTTGTTTAGAGAACAATCATTTGTTGAGTGCCTAAATTGTGAGGTTCACCTTGTAATACACTAGTACACCGAGAGGAGTGTGTGGTGAGACACGGGATCGTCCCAAGAAGAGTGGGGTAGATGGTAATACCTAGAGGGAGGTTGTAATTCCTAACACTTGAGGGAGACACGGGCTAAAGACTAACACTTGAGGTGATAGTTAGTGTAGTTACATTGTGAGTGTGGATTGTAAAGTTTTCGGTTAGCTAGAAAACCGTATTGTGAGGTGTAAATGTTTTTCGGGTAAGCGTAGAAAACCCGGTGTGATAGTGGAGATCTCCTCGAGGTGAGGAGCGGGGACGTAGGTCGTGGGGATCGAACCTCGTGAACATATCGTTTGTTTATGATTGCATTGGCGTACTTATTTTTGTGTTTATCATTATATCGCCTTTGTCAATTGCTCATTGTTTATATTGCCCACTATCTCATTTATCTTGTTTATATCTTGTTTCCCCTTGTGTTTGTTTCATATCCTTGCATAGTTATCTTGTTACATATCATATTTGCTAGGATATTTGTTAGTAAGTTTTAATTGGCATAAAATCGGATTAGATTAGCATAAACCCTATTCACCCCCTCTCCACCCCCCCCTCCTCTAGGGTTCTTTCCTAGTTGCATTAGGGGTCTAACACTCCATAGCGTCAAATTGTGAGGAAGAGATACCGTTTCAATGAATCAAGACGTTTAGATCGTCAACAGAGAGCAAACTTGACGCGAGCATTCGAGGGAGGCACTCCATCGCCACCTTGAAGAACCCAGACTTAAACAAAGGGGAGAATTCAGATCAATTCTCTTCTCTTTTGTAATCGGAATCCAATTGTAATTGAGATCGAGAGAATATAAATAAAAATTTTCTTTCATTTCTTTTACTACGAATTTTCCACAAACATAAAGTTAATTGTTTTATTTACAAAAGAAACTATTATATAAAGCCAAATAAATCTATCCTAACTCTAATAAAAAAAGAAACTCTAATTTTAAAAGGAAATAACCAAAAACGAACTCCTTTCCTAATCTGTTTTCTAAGTCGACACGAGGCGTGCTTAGTAGTACCACCTTTCACGTTGACTGGACATGAGTCGACTAAGTATGTCGAGTGGTTCCACCTTTCATGTCGACCGGCATGTGTTTACTCGTCATGTCGTCTCGCCCTGTTGCCTCGAGTCATCTGTTCGTCTCGGCTGGGTTGCTTCGCCTCGAGTCGTTATCTCGACTCGCTTGGTTTGTTGTCATCTTGTCTGGTTTGAGTCGAGTCGAGTCTCATCCATCTGTTTAGTCATCTCGTCTCACTTTTTAGTCATCTTGTCTTGTAGATCTCCTGTATTAGTCCCTCCTTCTTCGAAAGAACTTATCTCTGAGTTTGCATCACTTGAATACAATTCAATTGAAGGATGATAGTCAGAAATATCCACCACGTTGAATGAATTAGACATAGTCACTCCTTCCGGAAGATCCAGTACATATGTATTGTCATTGATCTTTTTTAGAAACTTGAACGGTCCATATCTTTTCGGCTTAAGCTTGTTGTATGTTCCAGCCGGCACCCGTTCCTTCCGTAAGTAAACCATCACCATGTCTCCTTCATTGAACACCTTGAGTCGCCTCTTCTTGTCCGCTCACACCTTGAACTTTGCATTGTCTTTCTCAAGTTTTGTATGCACTTCTTCCTAAATATTGATAGCATTCTCAGCCATTGAACTTGCTGCCCCGCTGAACTTGCTACTTGTCTGCAACTTCAACTAATCTTGGAGATGTCGAGGTGTCTTCCTATAAATAATAGAAAAAGGAGACATACCTGTGGAACTATGAACAGACATGTTATAGGCGAATTCAACTTGAGGTATAGCTTGATACCACATCTTTGGCTTCTCTCCACATATGCATCGAATCAAGTTTCCCAAAGTGCGATTGACCACTTCGGTTTGTCCATCCGTTTGAGGGTGTGTGTCCTAGAATACTTCGATAAAGTGTCAAATCATCGCCATAATGTAGTCCAAAAAGTTACCAAGAACCTAGTATCCCTATCCGAGACAATCGAACTAGGAACACCATGTAGTCAAACCACTTCTTGAAAGAACAATCGTGCAACATGTGGTGCATCCAAACTCTTGCGACGTGGAATGAAGTGAACCATCTTAGAAAACCGATCCACTATAACAAAGACTGGATCCACACTTCTTTGTGTTCGGGGAAGTCCTAACACGAAGTCCATACTCAAATCTTCTCATATATCCTTGGCCACAGGTAGAGGAGTATACAAACCAGTATTATTCACTTCCCTTTGCAACTTGGCACACTTGACAACTCCTCATAAGTGTCGCCACATCCATCCTCAAACTCGGCCAATAGTATCTCCCCTCAAGACTCAAAATAGTATTGTCTCGCCCAAAGTGTCCACCAAGCCCACCACCATGTAAGTCTCAAACTATCTTTTCCCTTAATGACGTTCTTAGAATACAAAGCTGATTTCCTTTAAACAAAAAGCCGTACATAATAATAAAGTCTCTTGTGGGTTGTCTTGTCAAACACATTGCCCAAACCTCCTGAAAGTCTTCATCATCAATATAAAGCTCTTTCAAACTATCAAAAGAAACAACTTTACCTTGCAATATGCTTAATAAAGATATCCGCCGACTCAAAGCATCGGGCACCTTATTATCGACTCCTGACTTATGTCGCAAAGTGAATTTTTGAACTGTTCAAAGTATGAAGCCCAACATCCATGTATTTTGTTGATATGCTTTTGATTCTTAAAGTGTTGATGCGACTGATGATCGGAGTAAATCACAAAGTCATTAGCATTGAGGTAACTCTTCCAAGTCTTCAAAGAACAAAAAACAGCATACAACTCTTGCTCGTAAGTACTCCACTTCTGTCGAGCTTCACTCAACTTCTCACTCAAGAATGCAATAGGGCGCTTCTCTTGAGAGAGAACTGATCCAATACCAACACCACAGTGTTACATTCAAGCTCAAAGAGCTCGTCGAAATTCGAAAATGCTAAGATAGGTGCAGTGGTAATCTTCTCCTTAATAAAAGCAAAAGTTGCATTTGCTTCATTGATCCACTCGAAAACATCCTTCTTCTTCAAGCAATTCGTCATGGGAACAACTATAGAACTGAAATTGTGAATAAAACGCCAATAAAAAGATGCTAGCCCATAAAAGTTTCTTACTTTCGTAACACTTGTTGCAGTCGGCCAATCATTAATTGCCTTAACTTTGTCCTCGTTGACTTGGATCCCTCACGAGCTTACCACGAATCCCAAGAACACAAGTTGAGTCATCAAGAACACACACTTCTTAAGGTTGATGTAAAGTTCAATCTCCTTTAGCACTGGAAGACTTCTTGGACATACAACATATGCTCATGTTCATTTCGGCTATAGATGAGAATGTCATCAAAGTAGACGACTACAAATCTTCCTAAGAAAGGCTTTAGAATTTAGTTCATCATATGCATGAATTTAGTTCATCAAATGCATAAATGTTCTTGGAGCGTTCGACAACCCAAAAGGCATCACCAACCATTCATAGAGGCCTCCACTACTCTTTATTGTAGTCTTCCACTCGTCACCGGGTCGGATTCGGATCTGATGATAGCCACTCCTCAAGTCAACCTTCAAAAAGATACTCGCACCTCCTAACTGATCCAACATGTCGTCTAGCCGTGGGATTGAGAACCTATAGCAAATTATAATCTTGTTAATGGCTTGACTGTCCACACGCATCCTCCAACTCCCATCTTTCTTTGGTGTCAACAGGGCCGGAACTGCGCATAGACTCATACTCTCTCAGATGTGGCCTTTCTTAATAAGGTCATCAATGGTGTCCTGTAAAATCTTCTTCTCATACGGATTCATATGATAATGAGGGAGATTAGGAAGTACTGAACCCGAAATGAAATCAATGTGGTGCTGAATATCCCTCATGGGAGGAAGACCCTCATGTAGCTCTTCAGAAATCAACACTTTGAACTCCTTAAGTAGCAACTTCATCTTCTGTGGAACCTCCATGGACGTCTTTAATTCCTCCTTCACCACTAAGGCAAACATATGTTTCAACTCTTTTGACTCAGTCAAAAACTCTCCCTTGTTACAATGAGATAGACATTTGGAACTTTGATCTTTGGGGCTCTTTGGAGAGGGTGGCATAGGTGGTATGATGATCTGTTTATTCATCCACACAAAAGAGTACGCATTCTTCTTGCCTCCATGCTTAGCGTTAACATCATATTGCCACGACTATCCCAACAATACATGACACGTGTCTATATCCACAGCACCACAAGCAACAAAATCACTATAAGTCTTGCCTAGTGATAGTAGCACATGGCATACTTCGGTCACCTTCACGGAGGGTCCCTTCTTGATCCATCCGATGGTATAAGGCACAGGCTTGGTCTCAATCGGCAATTTCAACTGATCCACCAAGGCCTTTGACACAATATTCTCACAGTTTCCATTGTCAATGATGAGGGTGCACACCTTGTTGTTGATTGAATATCTAGAAAAGAAAATTTGGTGTTGTTGTGATAAATCTGATGGTCTTTTGAGCGCATAGGAGTCATTGAAAAATACACGACATATTGTCGCCCTTAATCTCGGCAACCTCTTCCTCGTACTCTTCTTCATATGTTGTGTGTCCATCCTCGGCTTCCTCATAATCCGCAAGATTGACCTTCCACCACTGTGGGCACTCATTTGACTTATGCCCTGGTTGGAGACATCGGAAATACTTCCCTATAGTCGGCTTGGCGTACAGACTTGCTTGAGTTGTCAGGGGCTGTGGTTGAGTTGTCGACCGCTCGGCCGACCATGGAGGAATAGGCCGATCAATCATCCTTTGCCTGACTGACTCTCATCTTGCCTTCTCGACCGAACCTCCCTATTCGGTTCGTCTGAAAGGTAACACTTTGGAGGATAATCTTTCTGCCTTGAGAGCCATGTTATGGGCTTCGTCCACAGAGTACATATTGTGGATGGTCACCTTCTCTTGAATTGAATACTTCAAACCTCCGATATATTTGGCCACGAGTTGCTCTTCTCTCATAGACAAATCGCAATGAGAAGTAAGATGGAAGAACTCTCCGGTATAGGTGCTTACTGACCTAATTCCTTAACGACATTGCTTAAACTAGTTGTAGAGAATTTGTTGGTAGTCAGGTGGTAGGAACCTAGCTTGTAGTAACTGCTTCATGTGACGCCAAACTCGCACCAGTTGCTTGCCTTGTCGTCTCCTAGTGTTTTGCATTTGATCCCACCATGTCGCGGCTCCTCTTTTGAGATGATTGTTTGGTTCAGAAATTGATATTTTTATTATCTTGAATTTATTACAACTTCAATCGTTACAATAAACTCAAGTAAATAAAAAGTTGATATTTTTATAAGATCTTCTTACACAATGAAAATATAAAGATTATAATTACTTCAAACAACACACAACAACAATTTATCTCTTGTTGCTTGCATGATATCTTTACCTATGTCGGGGTTTATCCATGGACAGTTTACGGATCGGATCCAGTTGACAAATTATTGATCAGAGCTCTTACTTCACGAAAGAAGCAATCGTTGAAGTATTAATCTTGACCAAGCAAAATCAATACTCTTCTCAAGATTAAGACCAAGCCTAATCTCAAGGAATGGGGGTATAGGGCTTCAGATCTCTCAAACTCTCCTTCTTTGTACCGAAGAACTCGCTAATATCTCTTCCTCCTATCTGAAATTCATGGCTCTTGGCTTTGAAGTTGGGCATCACCTCCTCGTCTTGATAATAATTCGCCCCCTGTGAATAGAAGTCATAGGATCGTATTTATAGGGCTTCGGATGCAAGGTATTTGGATAAGAATGAATAATTTGACTATATCTTCAGTTGACAACGGCCTAACCACTCTTAGATATGATATCAAATCAGTTGGGAGGCTTAGACATGAAGAAATCCTGAGAAAACACGTTAAAATAACTTTTGGCGGTTTTGGGTGTGCGGCAGACCACGGTGTCCCACGGGGGAGCGGGACACCAAATGGTGTCCCGCAGCAGCACGAGACACCAAATGGTGTCCTGCAGGGGTGCGGGACACAAATGGTGTCCCACGAGGGTGCAGGTCACCTTGGGACTTAGCCACTTTTTGGCCTTCCGGACTTGTATTTTTTGCCGTTTTGTGTATCTTGTCATTTGGTTGACTCGTATGCTTCGCTGATTCGAGTTCGTGTGCTTGTTAGCTTCTTTACGGCTTTGGATGATCCTCTTTGACTCAAGTAATCCTCTCCGACTTAGATAATAACGTTCATCATCTTCTCTTTATCTTGAGCTGTATTCGGACACCTATAGGCATTTTTAGACGCCTACAGATATCTCCTCCAAAGTATTTCAGACTCATTCTTTTATAGAGGAGTCTGGAATGCTTTGGATAAGATAGGTCCTGTTTTCAACCTCTTCAGTGTTTTGTCGAGGAGATCGCGTAGGACCTATGAATTGCTTCAATTCTTTACTTCTTCAGCCTTCAGTCTATTTAGTATTTTGTCGAATAGATGAAGATCTTTGGGTGCTGCGTTTATCATCTGACCGTTGTCAAAATCTTAAACTGAAGTTAATGCGTAAGTTTCTGAACTTAGCTCATGTCGTTGAGTTGATTTTAAACTGATCATCTTTGTCGGGAGTTTGTATCTGAATATGATTGAACTCCGACCTAGAATTTTTTTCTTAGGCTTATTTTGGCAAAATTGACGATGCGTTGACCAGCATCAGCCTTTATTATAATGCGTTGTCCAGCGTTGACCTTTGTTGTAACGCGTTGACCGGTATTAATACAGTTTATACTCATACGTTTACTAGAGTCTACACAGTTTAAGCTCTTAAAACATTAGAGCATGGCGGTCCTAAATATTGGGGCTGCAAGACCAACTATTAAAGCTGATTCATCTGCATGTATGGATTTTATCCTGAAGTTGTTGGATTCTCAAGTCACGAGACCAACTAATGAAGCTGATGTGTTAGTGACTTTTGTATATATAGGATTTTTGGCAAATCTTCAGCCACCAACGGGTTTGATGAGCCTTTATTGACTACCGTTTAAGTCGGGCTAGCATGCAAATTCTTTAAGTCCGTTCTACATGTAATGTTATGCTAAAAGAATTAACTTTTTCTTACAGGAATAGACTACCCGACAACGTGTGTTAGGTACTGACGTATCTCTTCTTAGGGTTCGGGATAAAAGTCTCCAGACTTGAATTCTGGTGTCTTTTTTACTCGGTAAAAGACTAAACTGGTAATACATGTTAGGCGTTGACTTATCCCTACTTAGGCTTCAAGATAAAATTCCCCAGACTTGGATTCTGGTGTCATCTTCACTCGGTGAAAGACTAAACTGGCAACGTGTGTTAGGCGTTGACTTATCCCTACTTAGGCTTCAGGATAAAATTCTCCGCACATGTGAAGCACAGATTTTGGGAGTTGAAAAAATGGTGTCTTCTCTTGGGGCAAAGATGAACCTGATACTGGAGAGGAAGAATTTTATATTCTATCTCTAGGTACAAAAGAAACTCAAAGTAGGATCTCCACTTTGAGAATCTGAAGAGTTAAACTAAGAGTGTGATCTCCACTCCGAGAATCTAAAAGATTCGGATAATCCTAACTGTCGGAAGTTTTGATTACCAAATCTGAGGGTGGATTTCTTGTTTATCGAGAGGAAACTCTAGTTTTGACCCTAACTGTAGGAAGGTTTGACCAAGTGGAAGGTTTGAGATGATCCTAACTGTAGGAATGTTTGATCGCTTGATTTTAAAGTGGACCTCTCGTTCATGGAAGAAATCGAGAGGAGATTTTGGTTGTGGTCCTAACTGTAGCAAGGTCTGACCGAGTAGGGGTTTGAAATAATCCTAACTTTTATAGGTTTGATTGCTCAACTTGAAAGTGGACCTCTCGTTCATCGCAAACACTAAAAAGGAGAATTTGGTTGTGGTTTTAACTGTAGAAAGGTTTGACCGAGATAAACAGTAGGAGTGGGAGTACAAATCACAGCGGGAGTGTTGATTTGCACAAATCACTCAGTAGGAGTTCTTAGTGTCAAGTGATAAGGACTTGTGATGAAGGGGTTTGACAATTATCAAAGATTAGCATACTAAAATTCTAAACATTATATCTAGACTCTAACAATAGCAGCGTTGAGTGCAGAGACACAGCGAGAGTTTGAGTGGATTTAATCAGGAAGAATTTTAGTGGACCCACCGTCAATTAATTTTATCAGTAAGGGGTTTTGTGGTGGAAGATTGTGAATCATCAAACACCAGTGAGAGTTTTTTTTATGAGGGAAGATTGATCCAATGAAGTGACCAAATCTCGTCCTACCAAAGAGTGCTGGGAAGTTGGTGAAATTGATCATAGCACTTGGATGCGTTTCACTGTTGGAAACATTCAGAGTCCAAATGGGAGTTTATTGTTCATCCCTTTTTTGTAGTGATCGGGTTATCCCTAAGAATATTATATGCGATATTCTTCCAGGAGCTTCTTGTTTTCACATATCCACCCCCAGCTTTTGGCAAAACTAGATCCAATGAGGAGTACACTATATTCAGGTACATGGTCGGGTTATCCTTAAGAATATCACATACGATACTCTTCTAGGAACTTTCCATCAAAGATAGGAAATAGTTTAGACTCATATACCTATTAGAGTATGGAGGGAGAAGTTTAACCTCATGCACCTATTGGAGGATCACGGAGAAGCAGTTTAACCTCTTATACTCATCGGAGGATTGAGAAGTAGTTTATACTCGTATACTCTTTGGAGTTGTTATTCGGCTTATCTTGGCGTTAGGACGCCAACTTAAACCAAGGCTTGGATGCTATTTTTGAGAGTGAAGCAAACCTTGGTGGGATGAAGGACCCTCTTATGGTACGCACAGTAGTTTGGATCCGAAGTATTATCAGCTTCCTCCTGATTTGTGATAGGTGGCAGTTTGATCTTGTTATTTTTAATGAGAGATTTAAAAATGGTCAGAACGTCTTCATCGTTAAAGGAGTACTCTTTTTAGAGTCTCGAGTCCAAACTCTTTTGTTATCTCTAGGGTTGCTATTTGTGACGCCTGATTAACATCAACAGCAACTGCAAATGCCTTCCCTTACCATGGGAGGCAAAGTTTGAGTTCGGAGGGTTAGACGTCGGGTGGCTTCTCTCGGCTTTCTTCCTTCTGAGGAAGCATTCAGCTTGCTCTCCGCACACCTTTAGCTTTTTCTAAGTCTTGGACGGTGGTACTCTTATAACTTTCAGGATATTAATGGATAGGTTGTTATGACAGGTTTGGAGGATGAAGTCCTCTGTGACCGGATCTCGGCAATTCATCGCCTTATTTCGGAAGCGCTTAACGAAATCGTCAACCGTTTCTTCGTCTTCCTGTTTCTCCTCAAAGAGAATCCTGATTGATACCTTGGTGTTATCATAAAAGAAATTATCGAGGAATGAGCTTTCCATATCATTCCAGCTATTGATGCTTCCAGGCTTGAGATGGCGGTACCAATCGAATGTAAACCAACGAAGGGTGACAACGAATGACCAGACCATCAAAGGCTCATTGCCAGAGATCACTCCCAAGTGGGACTTAAAATAAATCAAGTGTTAAGTAGGAGAACCATTCCTGTTGAACAGCGTAAAGTTGATCAGGTTGAACTTCACCTGATACGGGATCGACTCCCACTCTCTTGGATAGAGACATGGAATACTAGTCTTTTTTACTTCCTGAGTGGACATCAAGGCTTTCACCTTATTCTCCATCTCTTTTATCTTCTCGTCCTCGCTCGTATCCTTCTTTGGTCGATCTCGAGGTGGGACAACATGGCTACCCCTAGTGTTGTCATCATCGGCGGGACCACTCAAAGCATTATCATTATTGGCAGTGGGACTATCCCTAGCTGTGTTGTTCTTAATAGGACCACCCTCAGCGTCGTTATTCTTAGTGGGGCCACCCCTTGCGTTTTGGTCAATGGAAGGGTCATTAGTATTGAGGTGTTCATCCACGTCTGAATCGCTACCTGCTTGATTGGCATTGTTACGGCAACTAGATTCGCCAATCTGATCAGACAAAGCCCGAATCTATTGGTCATGCATTTCCTTCATTTGCTGCATAGTCATTTCTATTTTAATTTTGAATGCTTCTTTCTGCTTGGCTAGAGCATCCTCGAGCATTTTAGCTATTTCCTCGGTGTTGATCATAAACACCTCACAGGATTGTCTGGGAGTGGATACGGTAGCGTCTGAAGTGACTGTAGAGTTGGTATCTGATGCTTTATCATCTGAGGATAATCCTCTATTCATCCTCAGATAATCACTACATCTAGTAGTCCTTGTCCATAGCTGAGTTAGATGATGCGATATGAGGGGGTCTGAACTAGAAGGCCGAGTCGACTTTTCCTTATCAGCCAAGTTAATCATAGCTGCGGATTGTTTAGGTCTGATAACTTCTAGCTAGAGTCGAGACATTAGTTGGGCTATTTCCAAATTGACTCTTCTTCCCTAATTGACTCTTATTCCTTATAGTCGGGTCTAGAACCACTTGAAACAATCGAGACTTTTCCTTATTGACAATGTTGATGGTAACATCTGGGAGTTCGTCATCTCAAACGACCGATCTTCTTTTGTGAAAACGCCTTGATTTGGGCTTCGACGCTTCAGTGTATATCCTTTCGAATACCGAGACCCTCTGTGGAGTGGTCTTAGGGAAGCTACACGCTGATAATACTACCCTGATAATTTTGGTACATGAACAATGATAGTTCTCTTCCCAGGTACTTCTCTTTCGAGATTTATTCATACCCTCGCCCCGATAGTACAACTCATTGGCATGATCGCTAGAGCACCCTATCGTGTGCTAGCACAACTTCATAGGTATAACATTATCATCGTCAGACGAATATGTTTCCTTCTGGGAATATAACGCTTTGTTAGCGTCTTCAAGAGTCACATGTTTGGAGCTATGCATTTGTGAGCATGGGACCTCAATGGGCTCTTGAACTTTGACTAACAGTCTAATGATGTCGGTTACTAGAATTTTCTCTTTATGAGAAGGCTCCAAGTTGTTGCGAGGGTGTGTACGACCCCTAGCTTGATGAGTTGCTCGGGGTTTCTTTACTGGGCCCAAGCATTCTTTGATCAGAACTCTACCTTAATCCTTGTGCAAAGGACCTAGGCGTTCCGCTATTGTCATTTTGAATTGGAGCAAGTCCGTGTTGCCGTAGGACTTCACCAAATGTATAGGATCAGTCGGAATAGCAACGGAATTCACCAGAGTCGGAAAAATAGGCGCGTGACACCTCCTGGTTCGGCCCAGGCGTGGGTCACCTTGGGGTGACTCGCCAATGGTCGGGTCACCTCTGGGTAACCTACAAGCTGTCGGGTCACCTCGGGGTTACCCACTAGCGGCCGGGTCACCTCGTGGTGACCCGTTGCTGTTCGGGTCACCTTGGTGTGACCCACACTTCATAGTCTTTTTTACCATCATTTTGAACTTTAGCCTCCAAGTTTGATGCAGTCTTAGTTGTTTCTTCGCTATGTCCTTCTTCTGCATCTTTTGTACCTTTCGCACAAGAATTCGCACTTGCGAAAGCAGTGCATGGCATTTCTGGATGCGTTCCTCAAGAGTTGAATAGGTCCTTTTGACTTGGATTGATTCACTTATTGATGATTTGGAGGAGGGGGTGTTTGCTCGCTACTGGAACACTTGGCGCCTTCTTTGTTTCTGATCTGCATCATAGCAGATCCCGTCAAAAGGCTCCAAAGCCTTGGCGAATTGGCACGTGAGGCGTTGACGTTGCCTTTGGCGTATCGTGACTACATCGGCTATCTCCTTGACTGAGGAGTTTAGATCTAAAACTTCAGCTATAGGGGTGTTATAAGGTATGACCGCAGCGGCAACAGGGGCGTTGATCTTCTTACGGTTATAAGGTATGGAGGATCTGGAGGAGGAGGATGACAGATACTCCTCGAACTTGGCCTGGTCAAACTCGTACTCAACCTCTACGTTAACCGGGATCCGATTCCGAGGTTGCGACACATCAGCCTTCGCAGAAAGGCTATTAGCTCCCACTATGATCGCCAGCGTGTTTGGTTCAGAAATTGCTATTTTTATTATCTTGAATCTATTACAACTTCAGTCATTACAATAAACTCAAGTAAATAAAAAGTTAATCTTTTTATAAGATCTTCTTACACAATGAAAATATAAAGATTATAATTCCTTCAAATAACACACAACAACAGTTTATCTCATGTTGCTTGCGTGGGATCTTTGCCTCTTCCAAGGTTTATCCGTGGACCGCCTACGGATCAGATCCAGTTGACAGAATTATTGATCAGAGCTCTCACTTCATGAAGGAAGCAATCGCTGAAGTATTGATCTCTACCAAGCGAAATTAATATTCTTCTCAAGATTAAGACCAAGCCTAATCTTAAGGAATGGGAGTACAGGGCTTCAGTTTCTACGAATAACTCTCTCTTTATGCTGAAGTTCGCCAAGATCTGCTAGCCCTCCTCTAAAATTCATGCTCCACTCTTCAATTTGACAGCACATCACCCTCTAATTTCAGATCCGTGCAAATGAATGCCCTAGACTTATATTTATAGGCTTTTGTTGTGGTATTTTCGTATAAGAATTGGTGATTTGACGTTATCCGTAATTAACAACTACTTAACCATGTTCAGGGATGATTTCAAAATAGATGGGAGGCTTTGGAACAAAAGAATCCCACGAAATCCCGTCGATAAACATGTTTTGGGCTTTTTCGGGCGCGAGCCACCTCACGGTGACTCGGAACTGTGCGAGCCACCATTTGGTGGCTCACGGCCATGCGAACCACCATTTGGTAGCTCGGCCTTAACCGAGCCATTGGCTTTGGCCGATTCGTTTTGATACGACTCGGCCGCTAGGGGCTTTTCCGATTCGTTCGGGTTGGACTTGTTTCATCGTTACGCGTATTTCATCATTTTGTTGACTTGTCCGCTTCACCGATTCGCTTGATGCATTTTACGAGGTTGAATCCACAAGCTCCAAGTTTCTTAAATTTGAGAACGAAAACAAGGAGAAAAATTCTCTTGATTGAATAATTGAAAGTTAATTGTTTGATTTACAAAAGAAACTATTATATAAAGCCAAATAAATCTATCCTAACTCTAATAAAAAAGAAACTCTAATTCTAAAAGGAAATAACCAAAAACGAACTCCTTTCCTAATCTGTTTTTCGAGTTGACACGAGGCGTGCCGAGTAGTACCGCCTTTTGTTTCGACTGGACATGAGTCGACTAAGTATGTTGAGTGGTTTTGCCTTTCGTGTTGACTGGCATGTGTCGATTCATCCTGTCACATCGTCCTGTCGCCTCAAGTCGTCTATTCGTCTTGGCTGGGTTGCTTCGCCTCGAGCCGTCATCTCGACTCACCTGGTTTGTTATCGTGTCTTCTGGTTTGAGTCGAGTCTCGTCTCATCCATCTGTTTAATCGTCTCGTCTTGCTTTTTAGTTGTCTTGTCTTGTAGATCTCCTGTATCATGCTCGTACCAAGCATATCGATGTCAGGTATCATTTTGTGCGGGATGTCATAAAAGGTGATATTTCTCTCATGAATGTGCACACAAATGAGAATCCCGCAGACATGTTAACCAAGGTGGTGACAGGTAGTAAGTTTCAGCATTGATTGGACTTGCTTCAAATCAGCCCATTTTAATCTGCCCAGGAGGGTATTGCCCTTCGGGGCGGTGATGGGATTAGGTGGAGGCTATATGGAGAACAATGTGCAGAACTACGATTAGCTTGATCTCGATCAGAGGGTACGTAGGCAGCCATGGTATAATGGTGCAGCTGGTTTTTTGGCTTGGTTTGGTGTTTCAGATCTGTCTTGTGATGTTCGCAGTGTTCTTCTAGTATTCGTCAAAATTTAAGGTTTATCAAATAATGTACGGGGTGGAAAAATATGAGCGCGATACACCTCAGGGTGTCTCGGCGCGCGAGACACCCCGAGGTGTCTCGGCACCCGCCGAGACACCCTGAAGTGTCTCGGCACCCGAGACACCTCGGGGTGTCTCGAGCGCAACCAAAGCGGGCGGGTTGTTTTCGTTTTGGACCATGTTTCCTTGATATAAATAGGAATTTTGTTCCTAGGGTTTTTTGTAGAGTAGCGGGGCTATCATCAACGAAAAAGAGAGAGTTTTTTCAGATCTAAAAAAGGTGAGATCTTACGGAGAGAAAAGAGAGAGTGCTTGGAGAGATTGTACAAGAAATATGTCATCTTCTCTTGGGTAAAATCAAAGTCTCCTCTTTAGGATTAGCTTGTGAGTTGTGCAAGTCGTCGGTGTTCTCCGTCATAGAGGAATCTACCTTCTCCCCCCTTCGCGTGGACGTAGGCAAGTTTGTCGAACCACGTAAATCTCATATCTTCTTCATTGTTCTCTGTGTATTGGCTATTGATTGTGTTGGTTTCCTCGATATTCAGACATTGACTTGATATCGGAAAGAGTGTATATCGCACATCGCTAAGATATTCACTTTTGTTCTTGTTTCATTTCGAAACTGGAACATCGAGGTTGGCCTGAGTTTTGTCAAAACAAAAGCTAGAGTTTTCTCTCGAGGTGGTTCTCTCGAGGTGATTTGCTTCCATGGCGAGTGGGCGTGTCCGCCCTAACACAAAATTATGATTTATAAGGATAGAATTTATGGTTTCATTTAAATTACGAGTTTTTTTTAAAATTTAGAGATAATGGTTTCAAAATTTTGTTGCCAAAATCTTATATTTTGGGATATTTTTAATCTACCTCTGGTTATTAATTATTTCAACGCCTACTGAGTCAATGGTCGGCAGGTATTACTGTTTCTGATAATCCAATCATCTTCTAATCAAGTGACAATAGGACATGACCACTTTCTAATTATAAATAATTATCACGCGATTAACTTTAAAATATCTCCCTCATACTACTACCACAAACAGCAATTAAGCCAACAAAAAAATAATTATATATTGATTGTTCTTTGAGAAGAAAGATTACACTTGTTAGTGAGAGAGCTAACACGGAATATCTTGTTAATACGCATGTTTAATTAGCGGCGAGCAATCAATCTCATCTTAACGAACAAAGTTGTCGGGTAATCTACAGATTTCATATTATGGATTATTTAATGAATCTGTGATTGTTATTTATGACTAAAATTGAAAACAAAATATCATTTGGTTGGCATAGAGATGGTGATAAGTGAGAAATGCAAGAAAATGTTCAATCCTTTATGCCCCGTTTAATGAAGGTTAGGATGAATAATTAAGAAAATAGTAACTAACCTGTTGATAAGACATGTTATATTAACTCTTACATTCCTTTCTAGCATTTATATATGAAAATTGAGAATTATCATTACGTATATTGTTATCATAACATCCGAGTTATTTCTTGACTTGTCACAGAAAGGGTGTTAACTATAAACTCTTTCTTGAGAATTAACTTTCTTGAGAATAAACGAATAATATTTGATTCATCATTATTAAAATTATATATATATATATATATATA
>BQKN01064802.1:581273-606839 GCA_022839385.1 Asparagus kiusianus
AGAGAGAGAGAGAGAGAGAGAGAGAGAGAGAGAAATGGGTATGCTTTGTACCAAGCACAAAAAGTTGTGTTTGGTAGTGAGGTGGGATAATCCCCTCCACTCATTCAAATGGTTGCATATCCTCATACACTCCTCAACCCATATGAATGTGGTCTCCCATTTGAATAAGTGGAGGGGATTGTGCCACCTCACTACCATTCCCGTTGGAAAAATCAATCTGATCTAAATTGATTGATTGTTCCTTTATCATTCATTCAATTTTAAGAAAGAAACTGGCATATAGAATTAGTAATCAATTGGAGGCATTATTTGTAATTTCTACCAAATTTATTACTCTAGCTTAAAGTAGGAATGTCCATTACTTACCATTTCATTTGGAATGCTCATTCCCAAATAAAGTGGGTGTGAATGAGAAGTTGAAATGAGTATTTTAGCTTCTAAAAAGGTATTTTCTTTGGTATGCATGAATTAGATGTGGGAATGAGTATTCCATTCCCATCTATTTTCGCATACCAAACGAGACCTTTGGTATTTTAAATGAGTCCATTGTGCAACGAGACACTTCCTTGGAGAAGTCAGTCTAGCTCATTTCAGGTTTTGATGGCTCTGACTAATTAGACAATCTTCAGGCCGAGAAAACATGTAAGGAGGCATGTGCTAGATACGGGGCAAAGAATATCCATGTTCAAGTAAGATATATATGGATGAAGATCTTGTAATCTAGAAAAATGGAATGTATAGTCTTTGCTAAAACATAATGGTATGCTAGTGAGCACCTCTTTAAAGAAAGAGCATTTGTATTTAGATATTCGGATGTACGTGATATTGGAGTCCTGCGATTGATCACTCACTCTCAAGTGCTTCGTTTAGTGGTAATAGAGTTTGAGGTGTATAATGTCGCCAGAGTATTGATCATTTATGTAATTGATAATTTGATTTGAATTATAGTGTCGCATAGTCATTCATTAGACACGGAGAACTAGAATATGAGGCCTTGGGCTTTAGTGTTATCGGATTTAAGCTGAAAGATTACATTCAAACACTAATACATTTTTCCGTGTTCGTTTTTTGGGTTATCAACCAGACAGCAATCTAGAGATTGTCTCTACAGCTAAGATTTAATTTTCCATTTACTCTTTAAAGATTATCTAGACTTGAATCCGGACTGTCTATAGTCCAACCTCATTACTTCAGAACTAAAATTGGTCTGCTTGACTAAAATGGGCTTCTATATTGGGCCTTGCTATGAAGTTGTCGGCCTTTAGAGTTTACGCTTAAAACAATCCTAATTTTTCCCAAAATTGATTAAATCTTATGTTACCAGATATTAAATCAAATATTATTAAGAAATTATGAAATATTTGATTCATCGTTTTTAATCTGTTACCTTTTCTGTCAAAGGACCATGGTAACCGAAGTTGCTTTGATACCATATTAAAGCACTCTGTCATTACACCAAAACTGTGAAGTAGTGGTGAAGGTCAAGAGTTATAGTTTCATTTTCTAGCAGCTTCTTTTTATATTATAGAAAAATAGTACTATATATCCACACGAAGAAGAATAGGAAAAAAATCTTATACTTGCTAACTTCAATTCAAGTGCAAATTAGTATCCTAGTCGTTCTTATAATCTTTACACAGTATTCATGTTTTCTTACATTATGTGGCTGCTACAAATATTAGAGACTAAAAATTAGTAAGTAGAAGAGGTTTGTAATTAAATAAATGAGCTAGCATTTGGCCACACGAGAAACTCAAAGAAAGAAATAAGGATGTATATATTGGTCTCCTTCAACTTTAGAAACAAAAATGAATGCAAGGTGTATTATGTATTTGAATTGTAGCAAAAACTGTGATAATTTGATTGAAAACTTGTCTTCTTTGCATTTATATCTCGGAGACTACCAACTTATATAAGAATGTAAGAGATGAGCATTGACTGTGGCAATGCCATCCTGAACTATGTCGCGCGCCGTGCGGAAGCGTGCTCGCGAACCAAACGAGTCGGCGAGCGATGAAAGAAGAACCAAACAAAACACGAGTGAAATTCACTAAATAACGATCAAAATCTCATACAAACACAGAGGTTTACGTGGTTCGGCAAATTACCTACGTCCACGGGGAGAGCATGGGGATATTTCACTATATGGAGGAGAAGCAATGGGTTATAATCTCTCAAACAACTCTCATAACCCAACCAATGATCTCACACACTCTCACAATAACCTCACTCTCAAAGTGCTCAAAAGAACCCAAATTCTCTATTCAAACTCTCTCAATTAACCCTAGAAACGTATGTTCTATTTATAACAAACCCAATACAAAACAGTGTGGGAATCTAAAAACGAGTCTGCCACACCCGGATGTGGCATGCACCACACCCCTAACAACAGGGCAGATTCTGCCACATCTGAGTGTGGCACGCACCACACCCCTAACAATAATTCAGATTCTGCCACTCCTGGGTATGGCACGCACCACATCCAGGCTGCTAAATTTTCACGTTTTTCAACACTTTGAACAATTCGACGCCGTTTTCTACAATTCTCCACCTCGACGAAGTGTTCCCAAAACTGAACTGACACCAACATGAGCACCAATGCGTCATCTCGCTAAATTCGGCTGCACCAATGTGGTTACCTATGTACCCCCTCTCCCAAGGGATCAAGCTGTCCGCAGTTCATCCAAATGGCAGCGAACGACCTCAACAATAACGAATTTGCAATAAGTTTCTATAATGATCAAACTTATTGCTCGGAACCACCTTTGTGAGCATATTCGCTGGATTGCCTTTTGTGTGGACCTTCACGAGCTCCACATCCCCATCTTCAAGAACATCTCGAACGAAGTGATCACGAACATCAATGTGCTTCGTCCTTGAATGAAAGACCTAATTCTTCGCCAAATAGATAGCACTCATGCCATCATAATAAATAGCAACGGGTCGTTACGAAACACCAAGATCCTCTAAAAGTCCTCGAAGCCAAATAGCCTCATTTACAGCCTCCATAATTGCCATATATTCTGTCTTCGTCGTTGACAAAGCCACCGTAGACTGTAAGGTGCATCTCCAACACACCGGCACATGGGTTAAAGTGAACACATATCGCGTCGTAGACCGGCGCTTATCCAAATCTCCAGCGTAGTCAGAATGTACGTATCCAATACATAGCTACCCACCAGTGGTGTCCCGGTCAAACACCAAACAAACGTTGAGAGTACCTCGAATATACCTCAAAATCCATCTCACGGCATCCCAATGATCCGGACCTGGGTCGTACATGTATCTTAAAACCATACTCACTGCCTATGATAAATCCGGCCTCGTACAAACCATGGCATACATCAAATTTCCAACTACGCTCGCATATGGTATCTTCAACATCAACTCTCTATCTGTTAGGTCTCATGTTTATGAGCCTACTATATAATATAGTTTTGATGATTAACAAGCAATTCCTAACAATGTTTCTCGAATATTTATATTTACTTGTTAGGTATTCTACACAAAGATCCTCTGTTGGAGGTTGGATGGACTTGCACCTCCACGATCATATCCATTGGAGGATGGAAGGAATATCAGAATGAAGCTTTGCATTTTAAGTCAAGTACAAGTTCAAGCTTCATCTGTAACCAAGATCGAGCTCAAACGAATATTTCTAAGCTTGGGTATATTATTTCTAGTTTAGGTCTTATACCGTGTGTGTTATACTTTAAATCTCAAATATTACACACATACACATTTTTGTTTTATAGCTTTCAAGTTTAAATAAATATGAAACAAATAGTTATATTTATATACATATATATTCATTTCATATTTATCATCTTTATTTGGAAAGTAATGTGTTTATGGATTAAAGACTTGTTTACACTATTTTATATCTTTCCTCAAGTCTATTAATCTATTGGAAAGTGTTTCAAAATTTGTTTGGAAGAATTTCATCAAAAATTAAGTTTTGACGTTTTCGTATTTTTCAATTAGCTTACAAAATAAATGAGTTTTCACAAATAAGAAATGCAATTTGAAAATTCCTTTTTTAACATGTTCATTTTCATGTTTATAAATATTTTCCCAAGTTTTATATTTTTTAGAATTTATTTAATATTTTTAAAGATAGTTCAAAATTGATTTTTACTATTCATAACAGGTTGTGTGCACGTTATCAGTTGACTAACTACAGTGATCAGTCGACTGATGAAGTGAAGCACAGGTAGTGATTTTCATTTGCTCAGTCGACTGATAACGCATCAGTCGATTGTCACCTGTAATCAATTAATTGATGATATCGCTGTTGCACAGTAACGACTAGTTTCTAGATTTTGTTGTTTTGATATTTTTATTAATTTTTGCTGGGTTCTTGGGCTTGGCTCTTGTAACCTATATACCCCCTTTGTCTTAAACACTCCAATAACTTAAGAAAGTTTTAAAGCAAGTTTTACAAGTGTTTAAGGGTGTTTAAGAGTTTTTCAAGTTTGTTTTATGTGAAGAAGTTTTCACAAAGAAGAGGCTTACATTTTCAGTTTGAGGAATTCAACCTCATCCCTTCATCTACAGTTCTTTGTGATTTTGGAGAAGTATTCTAAACTCAATTATCTAGATTGCTTATACTTAAATTGTCATATTTATTTTTGCTAGATTAATTCGAGTTTGATTTTATTTATACTCATTGATTACACACACCCAATTGAGCTTAAGTATGTCATACATAGTATATTGGGATTGTGAGATTGTATCTTTGAGTGTGGGCTTAACTTAGTTCTCATCTTTGTAATAAAGAAAAATTCCTTTATTTGTGCTTATTTATTGAGATCACATCGTAATACACAAGTATACTGGGAGGGGTGTGTGGTAAGAGACGGGGTCGATTCCAAAAAGAGTGGCGTCGGTAGTAAAGCCTAGGGAGAGGTAGTAAATCCGAGCACTTGAGAAAGTCAACATGGGTCAGGTCAACACTTAGATGGTGTATAATGTAATTATAATTGTGTGAGTTATGAAAGTTTTCGGTGAGCTAGAAAACCAGTTGTGTGAGTTGTAAACATTTTCGGTGCACGTTGAAAATCGGTCGTGATAGTGAAGATTCTCCTCTTAAGTGAGGAGCGAAGACGTAGGTCGAGGGTGACCAAACTCCGTGATCATATTGTGTGTTTGAGTTCGCCTTGACGTATTATATGTCCTCGTTGTTTATTTATATTCTATATCGCCATTGTGTCATGTTTATATCGCCCTTAGTTTAATTGCATATCATTGCTCATATATCTTGTTATATATCATAATTGCTAGGATATTATTAATAAGTTTTAATTTGATATTAATATCGGATTAGATTAACATATATCCTATTCACACCCCCCCCCCCTCTCTAGGATAATTTCACTATCTTCAGTTAACTTCAGTGAAAGGTCAGCTTAAAGCTTCAAATGGACTCCCAAATGTACACTAACTCTCATCTCTATATTCATATTAAACCGCTGTAGAACCTACTTCAAATAATCCACTTGTGTCAAAAACAAATTCTACCCTTATCTCTGTCTCTGTCGATCTCTATCCCCAAAATGCGCATCGCTTTTCCCAAATCCCTCATCTCAAACTCACTCGAAAGCTGAATCTTCAATCTATCTATCGCAGATCTGGAAGTAAAAGCAACCAACATATCATTGACATAAACAATTAGTAAATGTACGCACCTCCATGCAACTTACGATAATACACACGAGGATCAAACTGGCTCCTAATGTACGAATAACCAAATATAAACCCATCAAATGTCTTATACCACTATCGCGGAGATTGCTTTAATCCGTATAGTAAATTCTTTAGCATACAAACCAATTTCTCCTTCTCTGCAGCTCGAAACCCCAATGACTAAGTCATATAGATTTCCTCATCAAGATCACCATGAAAAAATATTGTTTTCATATTCAATTGATCCAATTTCAAAGCATACTGTGCCACCAAAGCTAGTAAGATTCAAATCGAAGAGTGCTTCACCACCGGAGAAAAGACCTTATTGTAGACAATACATTCTTCCTGTGCATAACCCTTTGCTACAAACTTAGCTTTGAACCTCATAGGAGTACCTTCAATGCCCTCCTTCTCTGTATACACCCATTTGTAACCAATAGTCTTCCGCCCCTTTGGAAGCTCGACAAGCTCCCATGTATCATTCTTGTGAAGAGACTCAATCTCCTCCTTCATAGCTTTCTATCATAAGTCAGCCTTTCTGCTCAGCCTCTCTGAATGTAGTAGGAACCATCTCATTGATATTCTTCACCGGAAGTGCATAACCAATGGCTGTATTTGTATACCTAGCTGGTAATTGTATGTCTCTCATGGGTCTTCGAACCGCAATCGAATCCTAAACCTGAACCGTCGGTCTCTGATTCTGCTCTGCTAAACAAGTATCCTCTAAATCATCATTGTGCTTGCCTGACATCACCTCAGTCGGCACTTTAATGGATACGGTCTCATCTGGATAATGTGGAGCTGCATTAATCTCCACCACATGCGATGTCTCTAATGTTAGGGTGCTCTCCACCTGATGAGAGCTGGGAAGCTTCAAAACCGAAGCCTCATCAAAAGTAACGTCTCTACTCAGTACAATCTTCTAATCAATTGGATCTTAATGTTTGTATCCTTTCACACCATGCTTGAATCTAACAAATATGGCTTTTTTAGCTCGAGTTTCCAATTTATCAGTCTTGACATGATAAAATGCAGGGTACCCAAAACCTTGAGCTGATCATAGTCATGCGTTGGTTCTCCCGACCATATCTTCATAGGGGTTTCCCCCTCAATCGCAGATGAAGACAACCTATTAATGAGATGACTCGCATATGAAAGTGCCTCAGCCCAAAAGATCTTTTTCAAACCACTCTGTGATAACAAACATCAGACTTTTCCAGTAAAGACCGATTCAATCTCTCTGCCACCTTATTATGCTGCGGCGTATGACTAACTGTGAAGCGTCTCTCTATGTCCCCATCTCGACATAGCTGATGAAAGGGGTCTAAAGTGTACTCGCCGCCATTATCGGATCTCAACGTCTTGATCTTTCTCCCAGTCTGTAGTTCTAATCTCCTCTTCAACTCTACAAATATCTCTAGGATTTCACTCTTCTTCACCATGGTGTACACCCAACAATACCTAGAATAATCATCCACAAACGTGACGAACCAATATCGACCACCAAGTGATGATATCTTGGTGGGACTCTAAACATATGTGTGCATGTAGTCTAGGATGCCCCTCATCCTATGAATGGATGTCTCGAACTTCACCTTCGTCTTCTTGCCAAGATCACAGTGAGCACAGAATTCAATCTTCCCACTCTTGGCTCTCTTCAATAGCCCCTGCTTGCACAGTGCTTGTAGTGACTTTTCACCTATGTGCCCTAATCTATAGTGTCAAAATCTGCTCATGTCCGCCTATAAAATAGGTAAAGCTACCTGTCCAATCTCGACGCTCCCCTTCAGATAATAAAGATTCCTATTGCAGACTCTATTCATCACTATTAAAGATCCCTTAGTAATTTTTACTACAGCATTCTCAAAAGTCACATTGAATCACTTTTCCTCCAAAGCTCTAACGGAAATAAGATTTTTCTTTAGCTGAGGAACAAATCTCACTTTATTCAACCCACGAACAACTCCATTGTGCATCCGAATCCTGACAGTACCTATCCCACAAAAACCACATGATTGATCATTTCCTATGACCATCACATCCCCATCGAGTTTCTCAAACGATGCAAACCAATCTCGTCGGGGAGTCACATGATAAGTAGTGCCAGAATCCAGCATCTAATCTGATGCATCCGCATGGTTAACTTTTATAGTAATCAATAGTGAAAAGCAGGAATCATCTGAATCATCACCTCTAGTGACGTCCACCACATTGGCCTTTGGGCCCTTCTTCTTGCTATTTTACTTCTCTTTGAGCTTTGGACAATCTCTCTTCCAATGTCTTTGTTCTTTACAGAAAGCACACTGGTTCTTCGCTACTTGGTAGTGGCCTCTAGACTTTGACCTGTCTCTATTATCACCTCTTGGATATGGGCTCCTTCCTCTCGTCGACAATGTCTCTCCTGAAGTGCTAGCTCTGGAAGTCTCTTTGTCCTTCCTTCTCAGATCGTAATTCGGCAACGCATTAGTCACTTTACTAGGTGGTCGAAGATCTACCGTTCAACAAAGTGAGCACGAATGTATCATACTCCTTATCTAGTAAGGAGCCTAACAAAATAATCACCTTGTACCCATCCGATATCTTCTCATCCACGTTCACCAATTTTGACAATAACTTTATGTAATTGTTCAAACGAGCCGCAAGTGAGATACCCCTAGATATCTGGAATCTGAACAATCTTCGCAGCAAGTGCAAACGGTTCTCAACACTCTTTGTAAGGTATTTATTATTGAGAATCTCTTACATCTTCATCGCAGACATCACACCAATCATATTGTATTTCAACTCTTGTTCTAAAAAAGATCTAATTACCACACAAGCGTTTCGATTCATCTTATCCCATATCGCCTCATCATACTTCGGTGGCCTCTCATGGACCACGATGGACTTTTCTACATTTTGAGCATTCAGCGCATCTTACTCATCACTCATCCACAAACCAAAGTTGATTTTACCGTCATACTTCACAATACTAATCTTTGTATTCTGAAGTGCAACTTGAACTATACTCGTCATCACCTTACTGCTTTCACCAACTTTTTCTCCCATTGCAAACTAACTCCAATTGTAAAGAAAAATTTGAAATTTGATAGAATTGAGAAATTACCCAACTGAACCCTAGAGGATTCCAACACGATCTCCTAGCTACATGAGGAAAGCGAGATCTTCAACGGTAACTCCGTAACGCTATCTTCACTGAAGCCTAGATCTGCAAGAACCAAGCTTCCAATAGCAAATCTTCCTCCACCCAATGCACAACCCTAGATCTGAAAATCTGAGTTCTGATACCACTGGTCGTGCGTCGTACGGAAGCATGCTAGCGAACCAAACGAGTCGGCGAGTGATGAGAGAAGAACCAAACAAAACATGAGTCCAATTCACAAAATAACGACCAAAATCACACACAAACACATAGATTTACGTGGTTCGGTAAATTACCTACGTCCACAGGGAGAGGATTGGGAGATTTTCCTATATGAAGGAGAAACAATGGGTTACAATCTCTCAAACAACTCTCAAAATAACCCAACCAATGATCTTACACTCCCTCACAATAATCTTCCTCTCAAAGTGCTCAATAGAACCCAAATTCTCTGTTCAAACTCTCTCAATTAACCCTAGAAATGTGTGTTTCTAATTACAACAAACCCAATTCAAAACAGGGTGAGAATTTGAAAACGAGTCTACCACACTCGGGTGTAGCACGCACCACACCCCTGACAACAGGACAGATTCTGCCACACTTGGGTATGGCACGCACCACACCTAGTCTGCTGAATTTTCACGTATTTTAACATTTTGAACAATTCGATGCCGTTTTCTACAAACAACTGTTGACTCTGGTAATTTCCGCAGGCTGTAATATGTCAGGTTTCTTTTCATCTCCCCCCTCCCCCCGGGCCCCGCCCCACACACCCACCCACCCACCAGGGGCACTCTTTGTGTGTAGAGATTTCTGTCTTAAAGAATGTAGCCAGTGAAAAGTGAGATTATTGGTCAATCATGTGGTAGTGCTTTACTTTTAGTGGGGTGTATATTTCATTAGTATCCATGTCATTAACCTCTTACGTAGAAGTGAAAATATTCATGTCATGCTCCTTTATAATTTTCCGCAACCAAATTTGTTTAGATTTCTAAGCCTAATTATGGTTGCTATGCAGGAATGTACTTCAAAAAAGAATATACTGTGAAATTGATGCGAGCGGAGCTTACGAAATATAGACGTCTGCTTTTAAAAGGAGCAGTCAAGAGTAGAATCAGGAAACCTAACTGGGATAATAACATTAGTGGTACTTGCATGAAAATGAAAGAGATATATACTTGGTATGCTTTTAATATATAGGAGCAGTCAAATGTCTCATTCTCATCCACTCATTGTAACATATAAATATAGCTATTTCTCATTATAATTATCTGATCTTCCCTAGATAATTACACTTGACACCTGTAACATATTGTTATAGCTACTTCTCATTATAATTATCTAATAGGATAAATTATACTAAACCTAATGAACTTTCAACGCATAAAATTACACTAGACCCCTAGTGACTTTTCTGTTTCAAAGAAGACCTCCAATAACTTTCTGAATTTTGCACATAACCCCTACAAATTAGAACCACAAAATGACATAAGAAGTTATTTCGAAAGTTATTGGGGGTTGGTGTAATTTATCTATGAGATATTAGGGGATTTTTACAAAACTTATTAGAGGTTTAGTGTGATTTCAAAAGCTCGTAGCATTTATTTACAGCAAAATGCTGAAAGTTCATGGGGGTTTACTATAATTTATCTCATTTAATATTATAACTCTTAGTTCAACTAATACTACTAAAATAATTATACTTTCTATATACTATAAAATATTTATCTTAATTTTTTAATTATGTTCGTAAATAGTATAGTACTATAAATATTTTATAAATTTGTACTATATTATCATTAATAATTAATAGTACTATTATTAATATTAAATAATTTTTATAAAATGGTTAGTTTTCAATCATTACCATTTATAGATTATTCAGTATCATGTTATAATCTTTGAAAAAATACTCTAAAATAATATTAAATTATTTATTTCATTTATTTAATAACATAATACTAAATATATAGTGTAATTCATAATTTAAGTGATATTATTAAAATAATTACACCGCGATTTAAAATTTATTCTACATATTTTATTACTCACTGAATTGTAGTATAATTATTAATAACATTTAGTAATATATTATTCTATTCATACTATTATTTTAAGTAGTTTATTATAATTCATAAATAAATATTATAATAGTTTAATTGGTTATTACTAATCATCGTGTATACTTATTTTATAAATTATTTTGTTTTGTTATTTATAAATAGTTAATGGTTATAATATTATTGATTATAATTATTTAGGAAGGTAAGGAGATGCATAATTAATAAGTGTTTATATTTATTTAATAAAAAATTAATTAGAGATAAAGACACATATAGAATTTATCAAAATCATGTAATGATTCTAAGAACTATCTGTCTTTGAATCAGTGTAGAAAATTAGGATTTTAATTTCTTCTCCATTTGACACATCATTTAAAGTCTCTGCCAACCCATTAAAACTTAGAAATTATGATGAAGAATGAGGGCCATTACTTCATACACTAATATGTGCTCGCAAGTTGAGCTTGTTTTTCATGGCTAGAAACTTGGCTCGTGAAGTAATAACCTTTTTCAAAATCCAATTGCAAAACTAATATAGAACATGTTGTGGATGCATTCATGAAGAAACCAAATCATGAAAAGCCCAAACATCGGTTGGTAGTAGAAATTGACTTGCAACGAAGAACGGGTTATATCTTTCAAACCGTGAGTTGGAATTAAACGAATAATATAGAAAAATCACTTTTTTGAGATGGAGTCAACCAAACTCATTGTTGCTTAGTTTGCCACTGTCTATTTTGTAAAATTGCTTCCGTGTTGGGAGATATCATACTTTTTATTAGTTTTTTACTACTTTTGTAATGTTTTAGGAGTCTATCTTGATTAGAAAATAAATCCAGTTTGATTCTAAATTTGACCGATTTATTTCCTCAATCATAGGGAGTCTGTGACAAAAGCTTTGTTGTTTCTATTTTGATAAAATTCAGGTCCTAGTAGAAATCTAGTTCGTTCTCTATTTAGGCAGGATTGTAACCCCTAGAGACAAAACTTTTTATCAATAAATTTCCCTTATATTATTTTTCTTTATGGATTTGAAGTTCTTCATGGATTCTGAGATCATTCTTTATGGATTCGAAGACAAAATTTGTGGATTCCGATGTTTGTCACTTTCGCGTGTTGTGTGCAGCGGAAATTTCGGCAGAGTTTCTGGTGCACAATAAGAGAGAAAGATCATTAAGAATTCTCGTCTCACTAAGAAAATAAGAATCTAAAGCGAATATCTCAACAAAGTGAGATATCGGCTCTTCCTCTCACTAGTTCTAGGACTGACTTGTCGAGGGATCCTAAAAACTATTACAATGGCCACAAAGATAAACAAACCAATTTTACGTGGTTCGGCAAACTGCCTATGTTCACGGGGTAAGAAGGGGGGAGATCTACTATTAGAGGGGAGAGAATACAACTAGGGTTTACAATCTCACAACCTAAACCCTCTCACAAACTCTCAGACCCCTCACACAAATACTCTCTCAAAGGCACAAAAGGACTACACACAAGAAATCTCCTCTGCTGAAAAATACCTACAGCCTAAAAAAACTCCTTTTCAGCCTCTGCTCTTGCGCGTCTGCAGCCGCCAATCAGTTTCTTTTGCCTGCCGTCAAAACTCCCTTGCACTCGCACAAAACCAAAAAACCCTAGAAACCAATGTGTATTTATAAGCTTCTATCGGGTCTTCGGGTGGGCATTCTTTTGTCCGCTGGATCTTCATCTCTTTACGCGGTTTGTGGGCCATCTAGGAAATGAAAAAAAAGTCTACTTCTCATCCGTTCACACTTCGTTGCGTCCAACGAACAACTTCGTTGCGTCCAGTGAACAAAAGAACAGAAGTTGGGCTCGTGATCCCACTTCGTTCACAGCCCCCTTACACACGTGTTCACAATTCTCCACCTCGGCGAAGTTTTTCCAAAACTGAGCTGACACCAACCAAAACAAATGCCTCACTTGTTACGTCCAGTATGAAGTAAAACGATTCACGACAACGGACTCAATCCATAACAAATCGAGACCCAAACAGGAGTGCGAACACTCTCCCAAAACATCAGTATCTACTCACCAAATCGGTCTCACCCCCATCAAATAATCCAACCCGGCTGCATCATAAAGACTGCCTACGTATCCTCTTGCCCAAGGAATCAAGCCGAACATAGTTCACCCAAATGACCGCGAACGACCTCATCCAATAGAAGAGTTCGTAACCCTTCTCCAATATTATCAACTCTGCGGCTGATAGCACCTCCAATGGCTTCAAACATCTCCACCTGAGGTGAACCAATGGCCATATCCAAACTACATCTATCAGCTACACTCGAATCAAAACCCAACTCATCATCTGCATCCAAAACCAAATGATCTCCAAACTGTGTCACCTTAGCTGGAATCCTAAATGATGCAGTATGATCTGGAGTATGTGAAAAAATCCCCACCCAATGTGAAATAGCATCAATCTCCACCCGCTACGATACCTCTAAGGTCTGTCCAAAACTCTCCACCTGTTGAGAGTCAATCGGCTCCCTCATCAAAGCCTCATACAAAGTGACACAACCAGACCTATCTTCCAATGGAGTTTTACTTCTAATGACAGCAGTAGACAACTCTTTAATAGGATAACCCAAATATGTCGAAGCCTCAGTCCAGAAACTCTTCTGCAAACCATTGCTCGACCACAAACACTGATCCTCCTCCAGCAAGGCACGGTTCTCCAAATTTGTCACCCTATCTAGCTGCCCTAAGATTTCCTTTCTAACAAAGTGTCTTGCAATGTCGTGAGCTCGGCTCCAATACAGAAATAGGTCCATCTTGTACCTCCTATCAAAACCAGAATGAAGTTCCTTCACCTTTCTGTTCATCTTACACTTCTTCAAACTGTTGGATACTACTAGGACTTTCTTCAAAGAGGATTTGGTTGTAATCCAAACACGCCTAGAACAGTCACCAACAAAGAAAACCAAACGCCTATTAACTCTCAATGATGCCCCCTTGGAAGGCCCCCAAACATCCACGTGAACACCTCCAGAACGACCCTTAGCACGGTGAATAGATGTGCCAAACTTCACCTCGGTCTTCTTGCTCACATCAACATGTTCACTGGACTTCAAACTGCAAGTCTTCACACCCTCTTTCAATCTATGCGAGGAATCAATACTGGAATGGCCAAACCCCAAATACCGCAGTCTAGTTGAATAGAAGTCGTCAGTCCTCCACCTGCCACTATACCTCCAGTCAAGTAATACAGGTTATTCCTCCTGACGCCCTTCATCATAATCCGAGAGTCTTCCACAATCTTGAGAACCATGTCCTCAATTCAAACATTCAGACCCTCTCCAACCAAAGCTCCAATCGAGATCAAGTTCTTCCTCAAAGAAGGAACATATCTCACATCATTTAACTCCCTAACAGTCCCGTCAAATATTTTGATGCGAATTTTTCCTATCCTAAGGATCTGGCATCACGGTTATCAGCCATGTACATCACACCACTATCCAGCTTCTCAAAACTAGAGAACCATTCCCTTCTAGGACACACATGATAGGTCGAACCACTATACAACATCCACTCGGATTCCTCCGAATAGCTACATGTAGGACTGATAGAAAGCGAATAAATAGAAGAGTCAGAAATATTACCATCCGATACGATGTTTGCTTCTGATGATGGTTGCTTTTCTTTTCCCTTCTACTTATTCTTCATCCATTCGTCGAGCTTTGGGTAGTCTTTCTTCCAATGACCAGTCTTCTTGCACCAAGCACACTGATCTTTTCTAATTGTAGGATGTCCTACTCTAGATTGTGACTTCTAATTCTTTCGGTTTTGACCCTTCCCTCTTGCGACCAACGGCTCCGCTATCGGCTCAACTAAAGTCTCCTTATCCTTCTTTCGAAGCTGATAATTCACAAGTGCGGCAGTCACCTCACTATACGAAAGAGATACCTTCCCATTAATCAGAGTAGGAACAAAGGTCTCATATTCCTCATCGAGCAAGGAACTCAACAATAGCAACGCCTTGTCCTCATCTTCAATCTTGACATCTACATTCGTCAAATCCGCAAGAAGCTTCGTGTAGTGATTCATGTGATCTCTAATTGAAGTTTTCTTCTTCAACTGAAAACGATAAAGTCTCCTCTTCAAATACAAGCGGTTCTTAACACTCTTTGTCAGATACTTGCTTTCGAGAATCTCTCAAATCTTCTTTGCAGAAGTCTCATTCATCATATCATATTTTAGATCTTGAGTCAAACAAGACCTAATCACACCACACGTCGTTTGATTCATCTTCTTCCAAACCTTCTCTTTAATCTCATCTGGCTTGCCATCTAACTCTAAGGTATCCTCCAAATTCTGCGTGTTCAGCGCATCCAAAACCTCGCATCTCCATAATCCAAAGCTGTTTGTGCCATTAAACTTCTCCACATCTATCTTCATAGAGTGGATATTCAAACTCTGAATGGTCTTCACGCCAGAAGCACCACCCTCGACACCCGAAGCACCTTCTTTTCCTGACATCTTTCTCAACGCACCAACGAATGAAGAATAGATCCAAAACTAAAAAGATAGAGTCTTTTACCAAAAGATCCCACATTTATCACCAAATGAAGCCCTAGACGAGCCTCCAAATTGATCTACTCCTCCAAATAGCCTAAGCGTAGCTCGATCTCTGATACCACTTGTTGTGCGCAGAGGAAATTTTGACAGAGTTTCTAGTGCACAACAAGAGAGAAAGATCAATAAGAATTCTCGTCTCACCAAGGAAACAAGAATCTGAGGCGAATATCTCAATAAAGTGATATATCGGCTCTTCCTCTCATCAGTTCTAGGACTGACTTGTCGATGGATCCTAAAAACTATTACAATGATCACAAACACAAACAAACTAATTTTACGTGGTTCGAAAAATTGCCTACGTCCACGGGGCAAGGAGGGGGAGATCTACTATTAGAGGGGAGAGAATACAACTAGGGTTTACAATCTCACAACCTAAACAATCTCACAAACTCTCAGATCCCTCACACAAATACTCTCTCAAAAGCACAAAAGTACTGCACACAAGAAATCTCCTCTGCTGAAAAATACCTACAGCCTAAAAAAAACTCCTTTTCAGCCTCTGCTCTTGCGCGTCTGCAGCCGTCAATCAGTTTCTTTTGCCTACCGTCAAAACTCCCTTGCACTTGCACAAAACCAAAAAACCCTAGAAACCAATGTGTATTTATAAGCTTCTATCGGGTCTTCGGGTGGGCATTCTTTTGTCCACTGGATCTTCATCTCTTTACGCGGTTTGTGGGCCATCCAGGAAACGAAAAAAAAGTCTGCTTCTCATCCGTTCACACTTCGTTGCGTCCAACGAACAACTTCGTTGCGTCCAGTGAACAAAAGAACAGAAGTTGGGGCCGTGTTCCCACTTCGTTCACAGCCCCCTCACACACGTGTTCACACCGCGCTGCGTTAAAAACTGGTGGTATTTAAACATGAGCTTCTTAGATATCATTACATTAAAGGTTCCTTCAACTACACCATGTTGTGCCTCGAGAAACCAAAACCAATTGCAGAGAAAGATAAAAAAACCAATCAAAATCAACAGCACAAACAATCCAACACCAATTTTACGTGGTTCGGCGAGATGCCTACGTCCACGGGGCAAGGAGGGGGGAGTTTTCACTATTAGAAATCAAGAGGAACAAACTAGGGTTACAAATCTCTCATAAACCCTCAACAATCAACTCTCAATCTCTCCAATTGCTCCTAGGATAGAAGCCCAAATAAAACTCTCTCAATCTGCTCAAATTCGTCCTTGCTCTCAGCCCTAAAAAACACCCAAAAGGTATTTATAGGAACCCAAAACGAAACGGGTCAGAAAACTAACCCAACTCAAAACCGCATCGTCGGTCGACCGACCACCTTCCAGTCAGATGCCGAGAGGTCCAGAAACTCATCGGTCGACCGCGCCGGTCGACCGCCACAAAGCAGAAACTCCTTCGGTCGACCGGGTCGGTCGACCGGCCCTGATCCAGGCGCACAGTGGCATCTGTGCACGAATGCGGTCGACCGGACCGGTCGACCGCCGCTTGATTTGCCTGATCCTGAATTTATTCTGCTAATCCTTCACACCAAACTACTAAGTTATGGTGAATTATATTGTAAGATACCAACTATCCAATAAACATGAACAATCAGATAATTTTCCTACAAGCACACGTGTCAGTGTCAGACACATGTGATCACAGTTACAAGCATATATATAGAACAGCTCTCCTATTCCCCGGACAAGCATTTACTCCCATTTTCGAGTTCACTCTTTGAACATATTTAGCTCACATTTCCTCAAAACTACTTGCATCTTCTTGTCATTACTCTGAACAAGTCCTTAGTAGGCTCTACACTGCTTTCCATTTTCTCATATTTGACAAAATTCTCAAATGCAGTACATTTCATCCCTGTACATAGCTGCACATTATCACTGTTCATGAATTATTCTGTCAGCACTAGCTGCCATTTATTCACCAGCAGTATGTAATGATTCATTCTTCACCTGAATTAGATCCTCACACCTTCTTCCTCTTCTTCAGCTGGAGGTGCTCAGAGACTTTGATGAGATAAGAGACGAAGTAGTTCAGAAATCCACTGTTGAAGGTTTCAAATTTTGACTTGGAATTTATGACAGTGATGCATTTTGATTATGTGCTCCTAATATATATGTTGTCCGATTTGTGCATTCATTGAGATAATTCTGATTATGGAATTTCTGTCGCCTTTGTGATAAAAGATTGGATTAATTGCTGTAGACCCGTGTGGTATTATTGTTTTGCACTTACTATTCTTATAGTTTCATTGTTGCAGAGAGACCCCATAGGTTTTTTTTAAAGTTACTCATTTGTGCTTAGATAGAGTCACTAATTTCACAAGATGCAATATTTGTCAGAATTTCACCAAGTGGGAAAGCGTTACAGAAATTTAACCGAGGGATCAATCCGCAACAATAAAATTACAGTAGTAGTAAGCGGAGAACAGTGACACTACAGGGGGTCTCTTCCCAGTTAACCCAAAACTGGCGTTTCTTCGCAGTATATATTACTGCACATGGATTTGGTGATAAGGATAAAACGTCCATGTATATTTCCAGGCAATTGTGATTATGTTCTCTCTACTGTGCTACTCAGTGTTTTTCCTGACAATATTTTTGCACGGTAAATGTTAATTTTGATACTGTTGAGAACTGTAAATTTCGGCATTATGAATGCAATTATCTTAGTTAGGTTATGCAAAACTTTTCTTGTGAGTTTTCATGATTCTTTCGAACACGTTGATGGTTTCTTTCCTTATAAATCAATGTCCTATCAGTTATTGTGCAATATTTGGTTTATAATTTAAGTGATTGAAATATTGGTTTGTATTGCTCAAGCATCAAGTTGGTCATTTCAGATTACTGCACCAGATATCATAGCCTGCGCATATTACTCATCAAGGATTCACTTGCTTCAATTTGGCTTTGGTTTGAATTTTGCTCAGACCGCTAGGTTCAACTATGACAGTGATAAACTATCATGTGAATTATGACCCTTTTTATTTTACACAGGTTTGATAATGATCATGATTGACTGTGAGATTTAATTTTTCATTGAGAAATACTGGTAATGTAAAAAAGGAACAAGGACAGTCATAATTGATCCAGTAAACAAAATTGATGACTTTAGAATGAACGAACGTACTATTTATTACAAAACCTGAAAACCTTAGCTTTATCTTGTGGAATGGTTGACGCATTTATTATTCACATCACATGTAAATAGTGACTCTACTAACATCACATGTAAATAGTGACTCTACAAAATCAAAACGGGAAAGGAAAAATAGAAGAAGAAGAAGAAATGAAATAGCTAAACATTTGAAAACCCCCCTTAACTTCGGGTCCAACTATATCCACTCCCAAACAGTAACTTTGAGTGGTGGACGGTCAAAATTGCTCTTTATTGTTAATTAATAATTAGTTAAATTAAATGCTTCTCATTCGTTAAGGTTCATTAATTATGGGTCAATCAATTATGGTTACATACTTATATTAATCCTATTTATCATTATTGTTAATTAATAATTGGTCAAATTAAATACTTCTCACTCATTAAGGTTCATCAATTATTAGTTAATCAATTATGCTTACATACTTATCGAAAATAAATTATTGTCATTAATAATACTAAATTTCCTTCAATATAATCAAACAAATTAAATATTCTATATTATTTTAAATAATAAAATTATTTAGTGTCTAATTACATTTCATTAGGTAAATTGACTAAACACAAATATGTTATTCACAAATATACCATAATGAAATATTGTACATAGGTAATATACTTAACTTTTTTTACTCGTGGCGAGCTCTTGCCGAATGAAATATTTTATATTTTCTACATGATTCTAAAAAATACAATTATGCAACACCTCAAATTTGTTTCTTTGAAATTGTGGCGAGGATGCTTAAAAATAGATCTAGCACTACAATTAAAAAATCATTATCTTCTAGACAATCATCACAAAGATACCTCATAATAGTACTAACAAATATTATTTAAACTATTTTCTTAAATCCATAAATACAAATCAAGCTTAATACAGAGACAATCCAAAATAAATTTTTATAGTAATCATATGAAAACTATTACTAAGGATATATTGTGTATAACCATGTAGGTTGTCATATTTAAGATATATAGATAGAATTTATCAAGAATGTATAGCATTATATGAAGTATATTATAAATCTTTATGTTTCAACATTTGATCAATTCATGTATGATAACTTGTTTATAACCAGTTATAAAGATTGTGAATTTACGTAAGTTAAAATAAAATAAATAAATTAGGTGATAAATTTTCCTAATGTGATGCCATAGCTGAGATGAAGTAACCTACTCATCTACCACATGATTGTGAGATCTCAGTAATTCCTAAAAATGAGAAGGGCACATATCTTCAAAAGACAAACAATGATGAAAAATCAATTGTAATTACTATAGAGCTAGAGTTTGTGAGGATAATAAAATGTATCAATATTCTACACAAATATTTAGAGTAAAGAAGAAAGTTAACATATTTTGTTTTATTCTTTTATGTTTTGTTACCCGTGACCTAGAATAACTCGTATAATCTCATATAATCCCGTAAAATCTCGTATAATCTTGTATTATATCAAATTAGAACTCGAATAATCTCGTATAATCACATATAATCGTAAAAAATCTCATATAATCGCGTATAATCTTATATAATCGTGTAATTTGAATTATCAATATCAATTTTAATTATCATTTTCAATTTTGGTTATCAATATCAATTTTATATACATTAAGGGTCAAAATTTTAAATAATTAGGAATACCATATTTTACGAAATTATACATTACCGATCTTTAAAAAAATGAAAAAAAAACAAATTCTCTTGCACACCGGACACCAAATCCGGTGTGCATAGTTACCCACCGGACAAGGAGTCCGGTGGGCATTAAAGTTATCTTCTTTATTTCTTCCTCATTTTATATTACAATTATTATTAATGTTGTTAGTAGTACTTATTAGTAGATTTATAAAATTGTTTCATTAGTATTTGTTATTTTGTAATTCGGATTTAATTATGTCAATTTCGTTTTTTATAATTAAATAATAGTGTTAGTTTGTTATTTCGGGTTTAAAATTATAGTCTTATTTTGTTAATTCATATTTAAAGTTAATTCGGATATTAATTATAAAATAATATTGTTATTTTATGTTAATTCGGATTTAATTATGTTAAATTGTAGAATTATGTTAATTTGTATTTAATAAATTCGTTTTAAATATGAAAATATTAACTATAACTTAACAGAAATGTTATTATTATGATTATAAATGTTATAGTATTATAGTGTTATGTTAATTTAGAGTTAACATAAGTAGTTTTAAAAAACGATTTTATGTAATTTGTGTAAATTGTATTGGAAATTCAAATTAGTAAAAAATTTGAATTTCTGAAAAGGCAAACAGCCTTTGACTATTGATGGATTTTAGGGCATTTAATAACACAAGGGCATTTAATAACACAAATTACATAAGGACATTTAATAACACAAGGGCATTTAATAACACAAGGGCAACAAAAAAGGCATTTTCGGCAATCCAACTCCCAAAATTACTGTTTGGGAGTGGATATAGCAAACGTGCTTAACTTCTGACGATAATCAGATAACCCATCAGAACTTTCAAAAATCAGAAAACCCTCAGTTTAGGAGTTATCTGAAAACCCCTTTGACTTTAAGATTTTATTGAAAATCTCTCTACCAACATTAACCATAATTTTTCACATGGGCAGGTAGAATGATGGAGGGGATATATTTCGCTAGTACTTCGTACTTTTAGGGTTGTTTGTGAAAAATCTTAAAGTTAGAAGGGGTTTTCTGACAACCCTAAACTTAATTGGGTTTTTTGTTTTTTAAAAGTTATTTTTAGAATATAAAAATATACTCCTCAACCTTCATTATAACTTTAGAGTTCTTGTGTAATGGTTAGAGTGATTTTAAGATGGTAGCGGAACAACCCAACTTCAAATCCTACGGGCCACGAATTTGAAGTGAACTTTCTAAATATTAACACAACCACCTGAGGTTAGGTTTCTGCCCATTAAACCATAACTTTGAAGTTTTGATCTAATTGTTAGAGGAACTTTAAGAGTTATGAAAGATTATCTGATAATCATCCAAGGTTAAGGCGGTTTTCCTAAGATTTAACCAAAAGAAATTGTATGTGGCCCTTTTGGTTTGAGCTCTGTGTGGTTGAATTTCAAGAGTATTTTTCTTTAATTGATAATTGAGGTCTCGTGTGTGAGCATAGATCTCATACAACAGCATTTTATTAATGTAGTGTTCAACTTACTTATTTTTATATCCTTTTTGTAATTCTGTACATTAAATAATTTTCTCGGTGATCAAATTAGAACAAAATTTTTCAAAAACCACTTCAAGAAAGTAAAAGGTTTGAATTTCAGGTCAGTGTTCTATAGGTCATATTTGTTAGAACTATGATGCAGGTCTAGACGGGGGATAATTAGGATTGCTATAATTTTTCAACAAGACTCGATATTTGTAGCAGAAATAAACTGCAACAAACAAAAAGCAAAATAACACAGGAACACAAGAGATTTTTATAGTGGTTCAGATCAAAATTTTATGTTCACTTTTCCTTTTTACGAAGAGCGTTCTTCATATGACTAGAGTTCTTCCAAATCACAACCCAATTTAGTAGGCTTTACAGACAGGACCTTAGAATCTACCCGAAACTAGTCGACTAATCTAATTCCTCACAATAACCAGAAGAAACCTAGCCTAGCTAGGCACTCTAAATTCACCTAGCTTGAGCACACCAACCCTCAATTATCCTGGCTTGAGTACGCTGTCAAACTCATAAGTTTAAAATACAAAATCAACCTAAAAATAATTAAAGCGCAATAAAAAAGATTGTACAACCCTTTAAATAAATCGCTCTCCAAGATGTTGATGTTGAAGATCTGTGAAGAAGCGATGTTGTAGTTGAACACAGGGGGCACTTCTCCTTACCGAAACAATCCTCCAATGTTGAGCATGATTAGAAGAAGTTGAACGAGGCTCTAGCATTTAAATTCCCAAATCAAATTCTCTCACTAAACCATAGAATAGACCTTTCCTTTATAGAAACACTAGAGACACACCCTTAAACCACACTATCAACCACACCCCTCTCTATCTATAGTGTTTATTGGGCCCCACATGTTTTACTAAAAAAATCATAAAGGCACTATAGATAGAGAGGGGTGTGGTTGATAGTGTGGTTTAATGGTGTGCCCCTAACACTACTCTTTCCTTTATCTTTATTCTCTTTGTTGTTTGTTATGATCTCTATTTCCTCTTAAATAGGCCTTGATAGGACAACAAAGAGATACTCAAAACACAGTCTAACTTGGTGATCAAACGGGTCGAAGAATGGATGAGATTAATTCTGAAAATCTGCCAAAATTTATCACGACCATCGATGGTTGATTACGATCATTGACGCTTGATGATGATCATCGACGGTTAACTATAGTCCATCGCTTGTACAAATTCTTGTTTCTAAATATTAGTGATTGTTGACATTAGTCCATCGATGATCCCTAAAATCATTGATGGTTAAATTTAGAACATCGATAGTTCACTTTAGACATGGTTCAATTTCTAATTTTTATTTCTATGATTATTTCTTGTACTCCATTGATAGGGGTAAATAATAACCAAAAGTTAAAATGCACAACTATCAAGTTATAGTATAAAAATTATCGAATCTGTGACACCCCCACTTTAGTCCCACAGTGACTAGTGTGAAGAAATATTAGTGGCTTAAATAAAGAAGCCCAAGACCCAAGAACAACTAGTGCTAACACTTTGGCAGTGGGTTTTAGCCAACATTGAGTTGCTCTCGCTGGGTATCACGTCTTACACGCGCCAACAGGCCCGTGGGCCTGGGGCATGACAAATTGTATCATAGAAGTTACCAGTCGGAAGTGTGAAGTTAAGTGCTATACGGGGCTAAGTGTTATGCTGTGTAGATGTGGTGGGAACCACCTCTAGAGATCGTAGGAGCCACCTCTAGAGTCCATATTGCCTAGTAGTGATACTGGGATATGCCAATTGTCATGTCGTAATGATAAGAACGTCATTTTTGTAAGGTGGGATGATTGTGACACCCCCACTTTAGTCTCATATGGACTAGTGTGAAGAAATATTAGTGGCTTAATTAGAGAAGCCCAAGGCCCAAAGAACAACTATTGCTAGCATTTTAGCAGTGGGCTCTAACCAGCATTGAGTTGCTCTCGGTAGGTCTCACAGCTTACATGCGCCAATGGGCCCGTGGGCCCGAAGCGTGATAGAATCCCATGAGGAAGGTGTTTTAGGAATTAACCCAAATTAGTTTTTAAGTTGTGTGTGTGACAATTATGAGTGATAGATATGGATGTGGAGAGATAAAGAGAGTGGTTGTGACTATATGCGAATAAAATAAAAACATATTAAGAGGGAAGACAGAAAGATGAAGAAATAGAGGAAAATAAAATTAAAAAATAAATAAAGAAAAATCAAAAAAATAAAAGATGGAGGATTCAATTAGAGATACGAGGAATCTAGAATTAAATCCACTAGCTAATTTTACTTAGAAATTATAAGCTATTCCCTTTTTAGCACATTTTACGTAAGATTTATTGAGCATGACTATTAAATCACTTAAGAAAGCATAACCTATCAAATTATCATCCAAGTAAAATTAACATTCATAAAACAAATAACAAGTAGATATTAATTCTACAATTTATAAGCATAATTTATCAAACCACTCAAGGTTAGCATAGATTATCAAAATTTTCTTTCTACCAATTAGTCTCTAGCTGATTATCCTAAAAATGATTATTTTAAGCACAAGAGAATAATTCATAAATTATAAAAAATTTAAACTAGTTTCATACAATTCTAAAATTCCTACAATAAGTAGTTTCACATCTTAGAAAATAAATATAAAGAAATAAAATCTAGACTAGAGGGAATAAAAGAAATAAGAATTAACTACAAAGAGGAAAATAAGAGCAAAAAGTAAAGATCTAAACTATGAAAAAAAAAAAGAACATAAAAGCAAATCTAAACTATGCAAGAATATAAATCTATACTATAAAATAAATGCAAGAAAATAATAAAAATATAAAGAAATAAAAATAAATCTACTCTACAATGCATCGAAATAAATCTAAAACAAGAGGGTTGTAATCCCTTCAATATCTAAAATAAGAAAAAATATTACAAGAAAGTAAAAAATAGAAGAGAAAATTTACATTACAAGAGGGTACTAGCCTCTTGAAAGCAAACATTTATCTTCATCTTCATCTTCATCATCAAGTAAAGAGAAGAAAAGAAAAATATGAAGATGTAAAAAGCTTCTTTTATTAATTATAATAAAGTTTTAATTTTTAGAAGGTCTTCTCAATTAAGAGTAATCATCCTCTCCAAATAGAGTTTTTACAAAACTTTTTACACTCAAATCTCTCATCCTCTACTCTTATGTATAGCCTATAGCAAGCAACAAGAACCATTGGATTTTACTTGGGCTCTAAGGATTAAATTTTATCCATAAAACTAGTTAGTTACGGATCAATTGATCAATCTATTGGTTGAGCAATCAGTTGACCAACCGGTTGGTCAATCGGTTGATCGATCAATTAGAATTTTAAAATTGTAATAATGCAGATAGCTTTATCTCATCGAGATAGATGGTTTTTATATATTATATTGTTGGATATCATGTCTCCAATATATAGGTTTGATGATAATAATTTATATACTATGTGTATTATATATGCACTAACATATTAATGCAGATATCAACATCAAATATGCTCAAGATATGTGAACAAAGCACAGATGAGTTCAAGGCAACATGAATCAAAGAAGAAGATATGCATAAATGTCAAAATGTAAGTTTTACATTTTCTTTGTTTAGATCTTATGTACAAGCCTTGATCACTCACAACACATACACACACATAATATTAGAACACACTAACACATGCTTAGTGTGTGGTTAACTATAGAAATCTTATATGTTAACCATTAGAGTTTATAGATAAAGAATGAGTCTTAAAATACTTCATATATTTCATATTTAC
>BQKN01064802.1:607239-624167 GCA_022839385.1 Asparagus kiusianus
TGTAGTCGACTAATACACATTGTAGTCGACTAATTAAGCCTTAGACAGAATTCTATATTTTGTAATTTTACATTGTAGTCGACTAATACACATTGTAGTCGACTATTAAAGACTTGGACAGAATTTCAGAATCTGTAAAATTACAGTGTAGTCTGCCATTGATAAAAGTAGTCGACTACTAAGCATTTTTTCTAACTTCACAGAGTCTGTTTAGACTCAGTGTAGTCGACTACTAATCTTTATAGTCGACTACAGATACGGTTTTCTAGTTTTTCAGAATTTGAATTAGTGAGCGTTTTATAGCTGTTTTTTGACGTTAATTGAGTTTAAATTTATGTCTTGAAAAATTTGCCACCAATGTTCATACCCATAAGATTCAATTTTTGTGCAAATTCACTCTCTTGTTTTTAGAATTTCAGCCTAAGTTTCCATAAAAGAGAGTTTCTAAAATAGCCATTAATCTTTGTCATACATACAAATTGTTTAGTCAATATTCGGAGATTAAAAGAGTTCCTAAGCTACTGGTGCACTTCACTACACATTCAAGGCTTATAGGAATTTGTAATCTTTCTTCAAAGAAGCTTTCTCTCGAGTGTGAGAGAAGATCTCTTGGTTAAAAGATTGTTTGCAATTTGTAGGAACTTGTAAATTGGTCAGGTTTGATTTTGATTTTATAACTGGTTTAAAATCATAGTGAAAATCTCAAGCAGGATTTGCTTAGGGACTGGATGTACACCCGGGGTGGTGGAACCAGTATAAAATCTTGTGTTTGTGATTATTATTTTCTGTGATTGTAATAATCTTTCTTGCAATTTATAATCCACTTTGTAAATTTTTTAAATAAACACTATTCATCCCCCCCCTCTAGTATTTAGTAAGTACTTTCGCAGATCCTGCATGTATGTTAAATTTCGCCTTCCAGATTGGGAGATATCATCGTTTCTTTGTGGCAAATCATCTTGAGTATGATTTCAACTTGATTTCTTTTCCTCTTGGATCCTTATTTTTTCGGCTTCTGTAGATTACTTGGCTTAATCCTAGGCTTCAATAAAAGATTAAAAAATGAGGAAATATGAGCTCATTTTGAGCTCTTATTCATTAATCTTCACTAACCTACAATTAAGATAAAATATGTTATCATTGACTATTTTATTTAAATAAAATGGATATTGAGTGTGACGCTCCTGGGTTCACACAAGGATGCAGTCTAAGGTAAATCCAAGAATATCAAACTTGCCATGCACCAACACCGTGCAATAACATGTTTCACCATCACAATTATCATCTCTCTAGAGGAATCAACAAATAGGTGTAGGTACAAAACATGCAAAGAATAGTGAAATAGTACAATAAACAGAATATGCACAGAAGAAGTGTATAAATAACCCTTTATCAGGGTCTAACTGAAAAAGAGTAAAATAACTCTGAACCTGAAATAAATCTCAATACAAGGGTCAAATGAAGTCTCACTAAGGAACTCAGCCTCTATAAAATAAAAACACAAACTCTAATGTCTAAAAATAAACATCTATTGTGGAGCTCTAAAAAATAACTATAAATATAATATACTAGATGAAAGCTAAGATGCAACCCTATCAACCTACGACTCTCCGTACACCTGACTCGTCACCTAAAAAGAAGGGAAATAATGAGCGTCAAAGAGCTAGCGAGATCATCTCCACCGCCCCAGGAGGAAGGGGTAGGAGTATATAAGAAAATACTATTAGTACATATAGATATGAAATCATTCATATAACTCTAAATAGAAACTGGTATTTAGAAACTCACAACACGAGAATTAGTGCGTAGAATAAAATAATCCAAACAAGGAAACTCTCATGTATATACCATGTCTCAAATTGTGAATCACTAAATATCAATCCCAAACCTATGAATGAAAAATAGTACTTAAAGGAAAAATGCCACAACTCCAAACCTCAACCATACAGAGCCAATGTTACAGTCTTGAACTACCCTCAGGTAGTTGGCGCAGCCATAGGAAATATCATCCAGCATAAATATTATCATAGTCCATATCATGTATGCCAAGTATCCGATGTGTACCCCTACTCTCGGGTAATCTAACATGGAAGCAAACTACAACTATATATATATATATATATATATATATATATATATATATATATATATCAATCAATGATGCTCTTGTTAAGTTCTCACAATATCATGTGGATTCAACGTCCTTACTCAATCGTTCTGCAGCAATAGGTATATCTCCCTATTCCGGATGATACATCCAGATGATCATACAACGGAGTATAGGCATATCAGCCCAATCCGGAAAACCCCCCGATCATCTTCGAGTATTGGTATAGTTGTGGTCTCATTACGGGAAACATCCAATACTCCTAGTGTGGTACAGTCGTGGTTAAAATTATGGGGAAACATACACACCGTACATTTACAACTTATGAAATATGCATGATCAAGTGTTATACCAACATCAACGAATTTAGATATATGTTGTGCATTTCAATTATGCATACAAACTCAATTAGGAACATAATTCAAGTATTCGTGCACGTATCTCGATATGCGGAAATATATCTCATGTTCACAAATATTTCAGGTGTTAAAAAGATTATAAACATCCTAGAACAATTCAGTTCAATCGAGAAAAATCCCTCAATAAACAACAATTTGAGTCAAAACATGCACAAGGTCATGCACATAGGGCGGTCGACCGGCCAGTGGCCAGAAGCCTAGTGATTGCAGTTTCTGCAGTTTGTGTTCGCGTGCGTGTTTCATGATTCTAACTCGATTAGCTTGCTGTAAAACATATATAAAATATTTTAAATACTAACATAACACCTCTGATGCTTATCTAACACATGAAATAAAATATAACATTTTAGATATGTTAATTAAACCCTAAACATGCTCACATTCATCAAAACGTTATGAAAACACTAAATCATAGTGTAAACTCATGTTTAAAACGTTTTTAGATCTATAATATTCTTAGGAAATTCATTGGTGATCTTTTATAAACAAAAGATTAAACCTTATATCATATACTATGAAAGAAATTCTCTTTCTACACAAAATAGTGGATTAGGCTCATGAAACCAAAACAAAACTTGTTAAAAACAATTTAAAACTAGGTGTAGGGTTGGAAGATATGAAACTCGCACGGAATCTATGCTAAAAACGTGAAGGATGCAAAGCCAAGACAGATTCCTAAGCCACACGTTTAAACCAAATCGAAATCTTACTTCAAAGCTCTTGAACTCTCATAAAATAAGCTCTAGGGTTTAAAAGAAGGTTTGGTGGCTGTTAGGGTTTTAAAACTCAAAAATAAGATATGAAAATTCGTGTTCAAGAGGTATATATATCATGCAAGTGGAACTGGGCCTCATAAAACCCGAAACCAACTCAAAAGAGGAAAAACTAGAAACTTGTCAGGCGGTCAATCGCGACTTGTTTGGCGGTCAACCGGCACGCAATTTTCCAGTTGCGCAGGCTTTGCCTTTGTGCATATTTTTGACTTGATTCTTTCACATATACAGACTTGTTTGCACTCAAAACACTTGCTATCATACTCATACTCCATTTAATGATATTTATCACGATAAATATCCACTTATCTCAATTAATCACATATTATTTCAAATTATCACATATTAATTCAAATTTATGGGGTTTTACATTAAGGGTATAAAAATATAATAAAAATATGATTATTAAATACCACCATACCTAAAGTTTTGTTAGTCATCTAGCAAAGAAAGAAAATAAAAAGGAAAGAAAGAAAATTTCTAACTCACTTTCACGGGAGTCGTGGTTATATTTAGGGCATACGATAAGCCTTTAAACCCCTACGTTATCTTGAAGGACAAGTTGTAGTCCTTTAAGGGTTTAGAGTGAATATACCCATAGAATTTGATCAACTTGCCAATTGAAAGAAGTCGATCAATAATTAATTTACTTGTTTCCTTTAAACAATCCAATTATGCCTAGTTTTTACTCAAGGAAACATTTTTATGTCCTTCAAAGCAAATCTCTTAGAAAATCTTTTCATTATAATTATACAAACCCAAGTTTAACTTAGAAATTTTAATTAAAAAAATTAAAAAGAACATGCTAACTCTTTGTTTCAAATACTTTTCAGGTCTTTTTATCATTTTTTTCAAAAATATATACAAATATAACTATATATATATACAACTATATATATATATCTATATATATATATATATATGTGTGTGTGTGCGCGCGCGCGCGCGCTCGCGTATATATATATATATATCTTGAAAAATATTTAGATCAAAATGACTTAAAAATCTTTTTTACTCTAAACTAAGCATGGAAAATTTTCATTACTTCAATTAGAAGTCTAAGTTAAAACTTTATTGAAGTATACTACTTTTAAAATTATTTCTTAATAGATTTATTTAGAGTTATCATAAAAGGTTAACTTGAGTATAAAACTAGCTAAGAATTAGTAAATTTATAATTTATCAAGTAGATTATTAATTAATTAATGCTATTAAGTTGGCAAATGATATTTTTTTGTGAAAAATAAAAGAAAAATATGACACAAAGAGATGAAAAAAGGGTAAAATATAGAGGAAAAATGACTAGTCCCCACCCCCACACCTAAATTTTGCATTATTCTCAATGTAAACTCTATGATGCATAAAGCAAAAGTAGATGAGAAATGAAGTACTTATATTTGTTCGCTCGATCTAGAATAATAATAATAAATCACAATTACTTTTGGTATGAGGAAGATAAAGTCAAAAGTTTCTTCATTTTTCTCTTTCTTTTCTTTTTTTCATTTTTTCCTTCCTTCATATCTTTTTTTGTATATTTTTATTCTTTTCTTTTTTTTTCTTTTTTCTTAAAAAGAAGAAGAAACTCTCAAATGCGAGAAGAATAAATTCTTTTTTTTATTTTTATTACTATAAGACAAAATATAAAGATGTAGAATAAAGAATTAAACATAAAAAACTCATGCTATACATCAAATTGTACCTTATTGCTAAAAATTCTATCTCATATTTTAATAAAGTCTAAAATGATAAACTCAAAAATGTTATTAAATTCTTTACACTCCAAAGTTTTTAGTAATTTTTGCAGAAGTTGAAGGTGGGAACGAATGGTGTTATGGATTTTTGAAATTCAAAAAGTAAGTGTCAAATGTGAACTCAAGTTCCTTATTTTATCCTAACACAACCAGCTCTTCTTTAAAAATTACCTCAAAGCTAAGATTCATGTGTGACGCTCTTGATTTCACACAAGGCTATAGTCTAAGGTGAACCCAATAATGTCAAACTTGTCATGCACCCAACACTGTGCAATAACATGTTTTACCATCACAGTTATATCTCTCTAGTGGAATCAAATACAAAAAGTATGGGTACAAGTAGATAGATTAAAGGTAATGATACAAAGAACACAATATAAAGAAGAGATATCAAATAATAAATATAATCATGTTCCAACAGAAGAAAAGAAAATACAACTGGTATTATGAAGTAAGAGTAATAAATCGCTAAACGCAAGAGTCAACTAAAAATAGTACTAAGGAATTCCGCCTCCAACATGTACTACATCTCTAAGATTGAAAACAAATAAAAGTCTATTGTGGAGTACTAACTAGCTACTAATAAGTGATGGTGAGCTAGACCGAATCTTCGTCAACCTGCGACTCTTCGGACGCCTGACTCGCTGCCTGAAAAAGATGAAAACAACGAGCGTCAAAGTGCTAACGAGAACATCTCCACCGTCCTCAGGGGGAAGGGGGTTAGGTGTATAAAAATACAAGTTATAACATATATAGATATATGAGTCATATACACTAAACTAAGAGGAAATTGATATTTAGAAATCCACAACACGAGAATGAGTACGTCGAGCTAAATAATCCAAACAAGAAAACCATCATATATATATACAACCCGTCACGCCCCAGGTCCACGGGCCCGTTGGCGCGTGCAAGCCGTGAGATCCACCGAGAGCAACTCGATGTTGGCTAAAGTCCACTGCTAAAATGCTAGCACTAGTTGTTCTTGGGCCTTAGGCTTCTCTATTTAAGCCACTAACATTTCTTCACACTAGTCCATGTGGGACTAAAGTAGGGGTATCATAATCATCCTACCTTTTAAAGACGACGTTCTTATCATCACGACATGATAATTAGCACATCCCAGTATCACTGTCAGGCGATAGAGACTCTAGAAGTGGCTCCTACGAGTTCTAGAGGTGGCTTCCACCGCATTCACACGGTGTAGCACTTAGCCCCGTATAGCACTTAGCTTCATACTTCCGGCTTGTAACTGCTCTGATACCATTTGTCATACCACAGGCCCACAGGCCCGTTGGCACGTACAAGCCCTGAGACCCACCGAGAGCGACTCGATGTTGGCTAAAGTCCACTACTAAAATGCTAGCACTAGTTGTTCTTGGGTCTTAGGCTTCTCTATTTAAGCCACTAATATTTCTTCACAGTAGTCCATGTGGGACTAAAGTGGGGGTGTCACACCACGTATCTCAAATTATGAATCGCTAACTATGAACTCTAAATCCTATGAATAAGAATAAGTAACAAAGAACCAATATTACTAAGCCTCATCCAAAACATGTCATAACCGTCGTATCATAATGTCTCATACTACACTCGGGTAGTTAGCGTGGGAATAATAATAAAATCTAATAAAAGACATTGTCTAGGATACGTCGTGTATAATAAACTAAATCATTACAATCTATCCTCGAGGTAGGTAATATGGGAGCAAAAATACAAGTTTGTGATCCTTTAAAAACAAAATATTTATGTTGAGCACGGTCACAATATCCTGTTGCTCGTCGCAATATTTTGCGTCTCACTACCGTACTTGAACACCATGTCAACCTATTCTGGAAAACAATAATGCATAATGGAGTGTAGTCAATTGCAGTCTCATTGTAGTATACTAACTAACCCACTCAGAGTGTAGTCAATCCGCAGTCTTATTGCGGTGAACCAACTAACCCCACTCAATCATCCAAAACTAACGTGAAATAAAAGTCACTCCCTATCGTGACAAACTCAAAATATTAGATTACGCACCTCCAATAGCTCGTGCGTGCTCAAAACCAATGTGTGCACACTCTCATGGCCACGCACGTGTGTCAATGAATGGCCCGTAATTCGTGTGTACGACCAAGCACGCGCGAAAGGAAACAATGTATGCAAATCAGTATACATCAGTCGATTGACTTAACCCAACAGTCGACTAGCAGAACGTGTACCACATGCACAAGAATTTCAGCCTTGATCGGTCGACTGATGCATCTGTTCGGTCGACCAACTAGAGCAAACATCTGGCTTCTGAAGACCAGTTCACTCGACCGACCATTCTGATCAGTCGACCGATCCTGGCGATAGATCAAAGTGTTTTATCTACAATTCATCAAAGCTGGCATCTTTCAAACAAAACTCATATGTTAAATCTTGTTTAAGGTATTTATGGTTTTCTTTGCTACATGAAATCACAAAATAAAGATTTGGGGAAATCTATAAAACCCTAACATGTTTATGTATGTAAATTCATCATGAAAACAAATCAAATTAGTAAAAATCTCGTATTTACATTACTTCAAATCAAAAATCCAACTCAAGAATCCCTTTCATAACTTCTAAAATCAGAAAGATCAAATATTTATATAGCACAGTTTAAAAGAGTGATCATTATACATAAACTAGGTTTAAAATCTAATAAAAACCATGAAAAATAGGGGATGGGTTTGGAAGAGATGAAACGCGCCTCAAAAATTATGCTCGACTCTCAAACACGCGAGAGACACAATCATCCTTCCCCAAAAGCCGACGATCCCACCCCTCTTTAGGTCTTTTCGCTTCTCAAAGCTTTCCCAAACTCAAAAGAAAATTTTCTAGGGTTTTGAGGAGGGTGGCTGCTACTCAGAACGTGAGGAAAACCAGAAAAAGGAAAGAATTCGGGTATATATGTGTATATATGTCACGCACCACTTCCCGAAAAACCCAGGAATCGGGACGTGAACAAGCCCGCAATGTATTATATTGAGGAGAATAAATAATAGATAATTTATTCTCAACATAATACACTGAGTGTCAAGCAATATAAAGCAAAGGCATAGGCCCCGATCATAGTAGCGAGAATATAATAAATAACTCAAAACAAAATGATACATATCACTACTAAAATATCATCCAAGACATAATATTCGGGTCAACATGCCTTGATACAAAACTAACCAACTGAATACTGGAGAGAGATAAAAATACATCGATCAAACGAGAATAGAAAGTGCTACAAAACAAACTGAAAGGAATAACTAAGCTTCGGCTTCTTCTTCTGCTCTGTCTGCAAAGCACTCCTTCTGAGAATACTCTAGCTCCTACTAAACATGTCCATCCTCTAAATCTGATGTACACCAGAGAAAACAGGTGTATGTCAGCATGCATGGCACACGGTAAGACCCTACAAAAGAAAATAAAATGGTCGAATGACCAATACGATAACCGATGTAACAACAGAAATGACAAAGAAACGTGCAACTGAAAATCTAATAAAATGAACATGCAATCCACTACTAAATCAGGATAATCATAAGGCTAACAACATACAATAACAAGATCGCGTACTAGTCATCCTAAAATAGATAACAGGTCCATATCTCACATAGAGTCAACGTTCATATTCTCGGATAAATGGCTGTTCACAAATCCTCTACGTGCATCCAATACCGCTCCATGAATCGGTCAGAGGACTACACGTAATTCGATTTCGGCCTAGTCCGAACTCAAGCAGAACTCAGGTGACTATACAAATTCACTGACCAAAGTGACTACACGAATTCACTTTAGCCCAACAAACCAATCCCAGTGACTACACGAATTTACTGGCGCGAGCCTACAAGATACATCAACAGTCACATCCGATCACATGAACCTAGACTTCCTCATCCCAACTCTTCTCGCTTATCTAAATCAACAATCATAACCTGAACTAGATCTTTGGTCCACCTCCTAAATTCAGTCAATGCACACACACATGTCCCTAAGTCTTAGTCATAACCCGTAAAGCCATTAAGTCATGAACTACTAATGGTTCTCAAACAAAATAAGGAAAAAAATAAATGAAAACAACCAATCATGTACAAGGTTATCACAACATGTCAAATATATTAAAATTAAGAATCATAAATCATAAAATTATTCTAAAATTAATCTTCTAAAATAATAAATTTATTTACTTAAAATAATCATTTTCCAAAATAAATTCTTTTTTAGAAGATATCATTGAGGCAGGTAATGAGTATAAATAATAAGAATGAGGTAAGTAAAATATAAACAGAGTGAACATATATTTGAAAGAGATTGCACATGCATAAAGAAGTATGCATATTGTAAATAAAATAGTTGATACGTATCAAATTATAAAATAACACAACATCTAGCATAGGCAAAATTATAAGTATCAGTCAACATAGTTTAATAACAAAAAAGTCAATAACGAATACACAATTATAGAAAAATATAATATCAACATGATATTATTGATATAGTATCATAAGACAACACATCACGGTGTTAAAATATAATCAATAACACAGAATTAGCAAAATAGAGCAAGCATATAACATACGAAAATATAATATGAAATATAAATAAGTAATTCAAACAATTGTCAATCATTAGAATATATGATAAAGCATACCAACTCAATAATATAAATAATTAAAAGAGGAACATAAAGAAGATAAAAGACAAAAAGATCTAAACAAAATATAAATCACTCATACGTAAGCAGATGATAAACATGATAAACACAAAAATATAAAAACACAATATAAATAATAGATGAATCATATACAAGAAAAAGTAAAAGAAATATTTGAAGAGTATATAAGCAAAACAAAATAGCAAAGAATGAAACTTACATATAGTTTAGAAAAATATAATAGACGACATAAAGAGACATGAAAATAATAAAAAATTAAATCATAATAGAATAGCATACAATCAGTTAGTAGAATAGACATTCAAGATATACAAAAGTATAATTACAAACAAATATATAAATGCAATTCAACAAATTACATTCAACTAAATAAGATATATAAGGCACAAATTCCAAAAAATTAAATTTTTTTAATTATGTTAAAAAGGCTCAAAGATAGTATTATAGTAACATATGTTTAAAGCAGTCAAAAACATAAATGTACGTAAAGAAGCATATATAATAAATAGTAAAGATAGAACATGATGATAATAAATAACAAAAGTATAAAAATATAGATATACAGATAAATAAATATCAATATTCAAAGAGTCATAAACAAATCTAGCACATAATATTACTAGAAATTTACAAGATATAACACAAGAACGCAGAACAAATCGGACAGAAGGATAATAAGGACTATAATAAGATATACATAACATATATAATCATAATTAAAAATGGTATTAAGTAAAAGAAATAAACATAGATAGAAACACATCAATACATATAGACAAGCAAACAGAGACAAATCATAATAATAATTAATAGCAGAATGAAATGATACACAATAATTATTAGTATACAAACAATTATATAGCACAAAATAAATAAGGCAAAATCATAGACAGTTTCAAAGAAACACAAATAGAATCAAAGCATAAAAAAAAGGCATCAAAGCAAAATAGGTAAACAAGATTCAGAAACAAATGATGTGTATAGCAAATATAATCATCATGTATAATAAGCGTTAAAATGAAAATACATACATAATAATAAGCACATAAAAGTCTGAATACTCATAGTACTAATCATGCTAACAAGATAAATTTTGTCATTTGTGATACATGTCGAAAACGAAGCAAACAAACAACAAGTATGCAAATATGTTATAAACAACCCATAAGTAAATACCATGTATACCCACAATGCTATTTAGAATTATCTCTTATATTAGTTATAAAGAATAATAACTAATGTAACAAAATAACTATATAACTAGTAACTCAACTTTAAACCTAACAATAAGAATAAATGCCTGAATATCAAAATAGAAATAGATTGTTCTTAGAAATAACGAAACCAATGTGAACATACTAAAACAACCTAAACAAGACAAAACTAACTAATAAGAAAACTATCTACTGAAAATATTATGAGTTGAATAAATAAAGAGTAAGAATGTAATGCGTATGTAGAATATTAAAATCATGAACTTATTAATATATATCACTAAAAATACGAACAATATACAATAATCTAAAATATAAGTAAATAATAGATGGCATGACAGAAAAAATACACACATATACAATTTAGATATGCAAAAATATATTTAAACACAAGAAAATAATCTGAATATCAGATATGCTATGTGATGTATATGTGAAATCTAGTGTAATGCGAAACACTTAATGAACATGACTTGAACAATTGAAAATGTATAAGTGATGTGAGATGCATGATGTAAATTGTGATAATGTGTAAAATACACTCTACGTATAACAAATATATGTAGCATGATGTGAAAATATTCATTAGAATCTGTTACTTATACATTTTTTTAAAATACATTATAATACTATACGTTATATAAAATAATATAATAAATAATGCAATCCAGTAGAATAGTCATGTGGTAGAGTATGCATCTCGTCAGTTGAAGAAGCATAAGCAGAATTACCCTACCCACGACCTGGAGTTGGCAGCTATGGGTTTTACTCTTAAGCTTTAGAGACGTTATTTTTTGGGAGAGCAAGTGAAGGTATTCACTGACCATAAGAGCTTGAAGTACATATTTACTCAAAAGGAGATCAATATGAGGCAGCTGTTTTCGTCAAAAATTGTTTTCTTCATTGTATAACTCATTACAACTTTGATCGTTACAATAAGTTCAAAAAGATCGGTCTTTTTATAAGACCTTTACACAATGAAAATAAAAGATACAATTCTCTTAAAAATAAACGCAAGATCCATTTATTGTCTTCTGCTTGTGTGGGTGTCTTCACCTGTGCCGGGGTTTATCTGTGGACCACCTTTGATCAGATCCGGTTGCTAAAAATTCGGCAGAGCTCCTACCTCACCAAGGAGGTATTTGCTTAAAGCGCCGAAATTGACCAAGCGAAATCAGTAGCTCTTCTCGAGATTAAGATTAAGCCTAATCTCGAGGAACGGATGGGAACGGGCTTCAGATCCTTCGAATTGCTCCTTCATTATGCTGGGATTCACCGGGATCTCGCTAGCCCTTGCTGAAATTCGTGCTCCCATGCTCTCCAACTCGGCAGCACCTCCTCGTCTTGATAATTAATCTGCCCCTATGAAATGAGCCCCTAGGCCTGTATTTATAGATTTTGGTTGGGGGTTTTTAGATGAGAACAATGGATTTGGCCTTATCTTCAGTTGATAATGGCTTAACCACGTTTGTAGATGAGATTAAGTCAGTTAGGAACCCCTGGAACAGATAAATCCTGCAAAAAACCGTTTAAAAACTACCAAAACGCATTTCGGGCTCCGGACTACGCGGCATGGGTCAGATAGATCCGACCCGTGCTTGCACGGGTCGGTCACATCCGACCCGTGCTTGCGCGGGTCGGAATCAACCGACCCGCGCTTGCGCGTTTTGGATCCAATCCGACCCGCGCTTGCGCGGGTCGGTCTGTTCCGTCCCGCGCTAGCGTGGGTCCGTCGCTTTTGCTAAACTTGTATGTTTTCTGACTTTTCTGGGACTTGTAGTTTCTCCCGTTTCGTGTAATTGATCGTCTTGTTGACTTGTACGCTTCGTTGCGGGACTGACCATCGAACGCGCATTGGTTGACGTGCGCGTGTTGATCGATGCGCACGAACTGATTGATGCACGTGTGTTGATCGATGCGCTCGAGCTGATTAACGAGCTCGTGTTGACCGACGCGCACGAACTGATTGACGCGTGCGTGTTGACTGACGCGCACGAACTGATTGACGCGCGCGAGCTGACTGTTGAGCGTGCAAGCCACTCGGTTCGCCGTTTCGCTTCATGCGCTGTTCGGCGTCAGATGATCCTCTTTGACTTGGATAATCCTCTTCAATTTGGATAATGATGTTTATCGCCTTCTCTTTGTCTTGAGCTGTGTACGGACACCTATAGGTATATTTAGACGCTTATAGATACCCCCTCAAAAGTATTTCAGGCTCATTCTTTTATAGAGGAGTCTAGAATACTTTGGATATGATAGGCCCCTCCTTCAGTTAGTGTCAAAGGACATGTAGCTGGCTTCAATTCTTGACCTCTTCAGCCGTCAGCCTATTCAGTGTTTTGTCGAATAGATGAAGTTCTTCCGGCGCTGCGTTTATCCTCTGACCATTGTCGAAATCTTAAATTAAAGTTGATGCGTAAGTTTTTGAATTTAGCTCATGTCATTGAGTCGACTTTGAACTGATTATCTTCGTCAGAAATTCATATCTGAATGCGATTAAACTCCCTAAAATAATCCTTTGCTTTATTTTGGCGAGATTGCTGATGAGTTGACCGGCATCGATCTTTTCTGTAACGCGTTGTGTGGCATTGATTTTTGTTGTAGTCTACACAGTTTAAACTTTTAAGGTGTTGGAGCGTGGCGGTCCCAAATGTTGTGGCTGTAGGACTAACTTGTTAAAGTTAATTCATCTGCATGTATGGCTCTTATCCTAAAGTTGTTGGATGCTCAAGTCACGAGACCAACTAATGGAGCTGATGCGTCAATGACTCACAGTTATAGAATTTTTGGCAAATTCTCAGCCATCAACGGGTTTGATTAGCCTTTACCAACTACCGTTTGAGTCGGGCTAGCATGCAGATTGATTAGACCCGTTCTTCATGTAACGTTGTGCTAAAAGAGTTAACTCTTTTAGTGCTATGATATTGAATACGTAGACTTCGTCTTTCTCACGTGAAAAGACTAAACAGCGACGCGTGTTAAGCGTAGACTTTAGGGTTTTTGGCAAATGCTCAGCCTTCAACGGGTTTGACGTGCCTTTACCGATTACCGTTTGAATCGGGCTTGCGTGCGGATTGTTTAAGTCCGTTTCGCATGTGATGTTATGCTAAGAGAGTTAACTCTCTTAGTGCTACGATATTGAATACGTAGACTTTATCTTTCTTACGGGAATAGACTACCCAGCAAAGCATGTTAGGTGCTGACTTATCCCTACTTAGACTTCGGGATAAAAGTCCCCAGACTTGGATTCTGGTGTCTTTGTCAATCGGTAAAAGACTAAACCGGCAAAACGTGTTAGGCGTTGACTTATCCCTGCGTAAGATTCGGGATAAAATTCCCCGCGCGTATAAGGCGCGGATTTTGATGTTATGAATAATAACCTGCCACAATGTTAAATATGTGGACTTTTGTCCTTTTCATAGCAAAAGACTAACCGGCAATGCGTGTTAGGCGCTGACTTATCCCTACTTAGGCTTCGGGATCAAATTCTCCAGACTTGGATTCTGGTGTCTTCTTCAATCGGTGAAAGACTAAACCGACAACGCGTGTTAGGCGTTGACTTATCCCTACTTATGATTTGGGATAAAAGTTCCCGCGCGTGTAAGGCGCAGATTTTGAAGTTATAATGTTAAAATATTGTATTTTCTCTTGGGGCAAAGACGAACCCAAAATGGAAGAGAAAGAATTTTATATTCTATCTCCCAAAGCTAAAGAGGAAGAATTTTATACTCTATCTCCAGTCATAAAAAGAAACTCAAAGTAGGATCTCCACTTTAAGAATCTAGGAAGGTGAAACTAAGAGTGGGATCTCCACTCCGAGAATCAAAAAGATTCGAATAATCCTAACTGTCGAAAGGTTTGATTATCGAACTAAATGTGGGTTCCTCGTTTATCGAGAGTGAATTATGCTTTTGACCTTAACTGTAGGAAGGTTTGGCCAAGCGGGAGTTTGAGGTGACCCTAACTGTAGGAATGTTTGATCATTCAATTTGAAGGTGGACCTCTCGTTCATTGGAGGAATCGAAAGGGGATTTTGATTTTAGCCCTAACTGTAGGAAGGTTTGGCCAAGTGGGAGGTTTGAGACGATCCTAACTGTAGGAAGGTTTGATCGCTCAATTTGTGGACCTCTCGTTCATTGGAGGAATCGAAAGGGGATTTTGATTGTGGTCCTTGTTTTCGTTAAAAATTATTTTCTTCATTGTATAACTCATAACAACTTTGATAGTTACAATAATTCAAGAAGATCGATCTTTTTATAAGACCTTTACACAATAAAAATAAAGGATACAATTCTCTTGAAGATAAACGCAAGATCTGTTTATCGTCTCCTACTTGCGTGGGTATCTTCGCCTGTGCCGGGGTTTATCCGTGGACCACCTTTGATCAGAGCCGGTTGCTAAAAATTCGACAGAGCTCCTACCTCACCAAGGAGGTATTTGCTTAAAATGCTAAAATCGACCAAGCGAAATCAGTAGCTCTTCTCGAGATTAAGACCAAGCCTAATCTCGAGGAACGGACGGGAACATGCTTCAGATCCTTCAAATTGCTCCTTTTTTATGCCAAAATTCGTCGGGATCTCCCTAGTCCTTGCTAAAATTCATGCTCCCTTGCTCTCCAACTCGGCAGCACCTCCTCCTCTTGATAATTAATCCCCCCACTGTGAAATGAGCCCCTAGGCCTACACTTAAAGGCTTCGGTTGGGGGGTTTTCGGATAAGAATGAGTAATTTGGCCTTATCTTCAGTCAATAACGGCCTAACCACGTTTGTAGATGATATCTAGGCAGTTGGAAACCCCTGGAACAGATAAATCCTGAGAAAACCGTTCAAAACCGTCGAAAACACGTTTTCAGGTCAAGACAGTGCGAAACACCCCGCAGACCCGCGGGGGGTGCGGGTCGGCGCGAACCGACCCGCGCTATCGCGGGTCGTACGCGGCCGTCCCGCATGGCTGCGGGTCGACGGCTATCGACCCGCGTGACCGCTGTTTCCGTCAAAAGTCGGTCTTGTCATGGAATTCATTATATCTTCGGTCGATTACAATAAATTCAAAAGAAACAGTCTTTTTATAAGACTCTCTTACACAACAAAGTTAAAATTACAACTCTTGAGAAAATAAACGTAGGATCGTTGTTTGGATCACTACTTTTGTGGGTTCTTTGCCTGTGCCGGGAGCGCTTTGACTCGTGGACCACCGAATCACAGATCCTGTTTGAATCGTGAAGACTTTAATGATTCTTCCTTCGTTTATCGAAGTGAGAATTGGAAACGATATCTTATCGAGGTAAGATAGTCGTTCTTCTTGAAAACAAGTCAAAGCTTGAATGTCAAGGGATTGCTTCAATTGAAGAACTCTGCTCTGTCTGCTCAGAAATGTGCTCTGGTCAGCCTCTGGATCTCTCAAAATGATCAGTCTCCCCCCCTCAACAAATCAACCCAGGGGGTATTTATAGTTCCGAGACAGCATTTGCTGTCTCGACGGGCGAGACAGCATTTGCTGTCTCGATGGGCGAGACACGGTTTGCTGTCTCGCTAGGCGAGACAGTAAATTTGCTGTCGCGCCCGGCGAGACAGTAAAATACTGTCGGTCTTCTTGGCAGTTTCCTCGTAACTGTTTTCACACGTCTTGAAATTCAGTTATTTGGGCAGTTGTCCGCGTGATTCTCGTCTACGACGTGTCCCACGCCCTTTGACAGTTAATGGCCACGTGTCGGCGGTTATTGGAGTAGTTTTGATCTTCTGAAAGCTGTCTCGCATGGGCGAGACAGTAAAAGCCTGTCTCGCCTGGCGAGACAGTAAAAGCCTGTCTCGCCTGGCGAGACAGTAAAAGCCTGTCTCGCCTGGCGAGACAGTAAAAGCCTGTCTCGCCTGGCGAGACAGTAAAAGCCTGTCTCGCCTGGCGAGACAGTAAAAGCCTGTCTCGCGTGGGCGAGACAACTAAACTTGTGTTCTCTTCTGACTTTTTTTTTTTTTTTTTTTTTTTT
>BQKN01064802.1:624267-634753 GCA_022839385.1 Asparagus kiusianus
TTTTTTTTTTTTTTTTTTTTTTGGATGACTTCTTTTTTGAGGTGTGTTTGGATATCTTTCAGCATTTTTTGACGCCTACAACCGCGGGTGGGCTGCGGTCAACCCGCGCGGCCGCAGGTCAGCTGAGGCCGACCCGCGCGGCCACAGGTCGGTCTTTGCCGACCCTCGTGGGTGTGGGTCGGCTTGGTTCGACCCGAGCCACCGCGGGTAGCACTTGACCGACCCGCGCGAACGCGGGTCGGCGCGGTCCGACCCGCGCGGACGCGGGGGTTTTGGCGTTTTGCTGATTTCTTCAGTGTTTTTCATTTTTTTAGGACTTATATTTTCTCCCATTGCGTTTACTCGCCATTCGTGTTGACTTGTACGCTCCACGCGAATTGATTGACACACGTTGATTGACACCAGCGTGCTGATTAGCGCGCGTGTATTGACCGACGCACGTGAGCTGAATTATGCACGCGTGTTGAACGACGCGCGCGAGCTGATAGACACACGCAAACTGATTGACGTGTGTGAGTTTAATGATACGTGTGTGCTAACTAACTGTTGGGTGCGTTTGGACGCTTTGAGTTGATCGACGCGTGCCGGCCACTTGGCGTTTGCCGTTGTGGTGGTTCATTGTTGTGTCATCAACAGTTTGCCGATTCGTTTCATGCGCTTGTTGGCGTCGGATAATCCTCTTTGACTCGGATAATAACGTTCATCGCCTTCTCTTTGTCTTGAGCTGTATTCGGGGACCTATAGGTAATTTTTAACACCTACAGTCCTAACTGTAGGAAGGTTTGACCAAGTGAACAGTGAGAGTGGGAGTACAAATTACAGTAGGAGTGTTAATTCATACAAATCACTCAAAGAGGGTTCCTAGTGTTAAGTGGCAAATACTTAACACGAAGGGGTTTGACAATTATCAATGATCGGGAGATTAAAATTCTGAGTATTATGTCTGGACTCTAACAATGGGAGTGTTGAGTGTACAGATGTAGTGAGAGTTTGAATGGGAGTTTCGTGAGGGAAGATTGATCCAACAAAGTAATCGAATCTCGTCTCAGCAAAAGTGTGTTTGGAAATCATAGTGGGAGTTTAGTGTTTATCACTTTGTTCGTAATGATCGGGTTATCTCTAAGAAAATTACATGTAGGGAACTTCCCGTTACACAAATTATCCACCCCCAGCTTCCTTTGCGGAACTGGGTCTGACATTATACTCAGTTACATGATCGGGTTATCCTTAAGAATATTACGTATAAAAATTCTCTAGGAACTTCCCGTCAAGAGTGGGAAATAGTTTAGACTCGTATACCTATTAGAGTATCAAGGAACAGTTTAACCTCATATACCGGTTGGAGGATTGAGAAGCAGTTTATACTCGTATACTCTTCGGAGTGTGAGAAAGAGCAGTTTACACTCTTATACTTGTCGGAGTCTTCATTCGACTTAATTGAGCTATATAACGCCGGCTTCAACCAATGTTTGGATGCTATTCTTGAGAGTGAGGCAAGCCTTAGTAGGATGAAGGATTCTCCTGTGGTATGCACAGTACTTCGGATCTGCAGTATTGTCAGCTTCCTCCTGATTTGCGATAGGTGGTAGCTTGATCTTGTTGTTTTCAAGGAGGGATTCGAAGATGGCTGGAACGTCTTCGTCCTTGAAAGAGTACTCTTTTTGGAGTCTCGAACCCGAAGTCTTCTGCTGTCTTCGGGGTTGCTGTTGCGACGTCTGGTTAGCGTCAACAGCTGCTACAGGTGCTTTCCCTTTACCACGGGAGGTGAAATTTGATTTCGGAGGGTTAGCCGTCTATTGGCTTTTTTCGGCTTTCTTCCTTATGAGGAAGCGTTCGGCCTGCTCTCCGCGTATCTTTAACTCTTTCCAAGTGTGGACGGTGCTACCCATAACTTCTAACACATCCAAAGAGAGGTTATTGTGACAGGTATGGAGAATGAAGTCCTCCATGATCGGATCTCGGCAATTCATCATCTTATTTCAAAAGCGTTTGACAAAGTCATCGACTATCTCGTCGTCTTCTTGTTTCTCATCGAAGAGTGTTCTAATTGACACCTCGGCATCATCATCAAAGAAGCGAGCGAGGAACAGATTCTCCAGGTCATCCCAGCTGTTGATGCTTGCAGACTTAAGACGGCGGTACCAATTTGAAGGTGGGCCCGCGAAGGGTGCCAACGAATGACCAAACCATCAAGGTTTTATTGCCAGAGATCATATCCAAGTGGGACTTGAAGTAGATCAGATGTTGTGTGGGCGAACCATTCCCATCAAATAGCGTGAAGTTAATCAGGTTAAACTTCGCCGGGTATGGAATCGAATCCCACTCTCTCAGGTAAGGACACGGAATGCCAGTCCTTTTCACCTCTCGATCAGACATCAGAGCATTAACTTTTCTCTCGAGGTCATTCTTCTTTTTGTCCTCATCTGTATCGTACTTCAGACGATTCGTGAGGAGAACAACGGGACCACCCCCAGTGTTATCATTATCGGTGGGACCACCTCCGGTGTTGTTGTTTTCAGTGGGGCCACCCTAGTGTTCTGGTCAGCGGGAGGGTTCTCAGTATTGAGATGTTCATCCACATCTGAATCGCTACCTTCTTGGTCAGCAAGGTTGCGACAGCTGGATTCACCGAATTGATTGGATAGAGCCCGAATTTGTTGGTCATGCTCTTCCCTCATTCGCAGCATAGCCATATTCATTTCAATCTTGAATGCCTCTTTCTACTTGGTTAGCGCATCCTCAAGAATTTTGGCGATTTGCTTGGTGCTGATCATGAACACTTCGTAGGATTGTCCCGGACTGGATATCGTTTTATCAGAAGCAATTGTCGAGTTAGCATCCGATGCTTTATCATCGGAGGATAATTTCCTCTACATTTTCTGGTAATCCCTTTGTGTAATAGTTCCCTATCGCAACCGGGTTAGACGACGTGATATAAACGGGTCAAAGCTAGAAGGTCGAATCGACTTTTCCTTATCAGCCATATTTATTGTGACTTCCGGAAATTCGTCACCTTGAACGGCAGATCGCTTCTTACGGAGACACTTTGGTTTAGACTTGGCCATTCCGTTAGAGATCCTCTCGAATAACGGGACCCTTTGCTGAGCGGTCTTGGGGCAACTACACGCTGATAATACTGCCCTGATAAGTTCGGCGCATGGGCAGTGAGATGTTGTTTCTCGGGTATATCTCTTCCGAGACTTGTTCATACCCCCAGCCCGATAGTATAACTCATCGGTCAGATGACCGAAGCAACCTATCGTGTGTTGACATGACTCCCCTAGTATAACGTTGTTATCATCAGATGAATACGTTTCTTTCAGGGGATTTGCCGTCTTGTTGGCGTTCTCAAGAGTCACGCGTTTAAAGTCATGCATTAGCAAACGTGAACTCTTGACGAGCTCTTGGACTCCAATTCGACGTCCGAAGTGATCAATTACAGGAGTTTTTCGTGTGTGACCCCCAGCTCGAGTAAATGCTCAGGGTTCAATCACTAGACTCAAGCGTTCTTTGATCGCAACCTTATCTTGATCCTTATGTAAAGGACCCAGATGATCCGCCATCCTCATCTTAAAACGGGACAAGTCTACATTGTCGTGGGGCTCGACTGGAGATGCGGAACTCAAAGGGATCGACGAAACAAGTGCAGAACATCTTCTGCCTTGACTCTGGCGCGGGTCAGATTTGGGTGACCCGCGGGTCGGAGGGTCGGATTTGGGTGACCCGCGGCTTGGAGGGTCGAATCTGGGTGACCTGCGAATTGGCGGATCGGATTCAAGTGACCTACGAATTGGCGGGTCGGATTCGAGTGACCTGCGAATTGGTTGGTCGGATTCAAGTGACCTGTGAATTGGCGGGTTGGATTCGAGTAACCCGCATTTCAGCGGGTCGGATTTGAGTGACCCGCGAATTGGCAGGTCAGATTCGAGTGACCTACGTTTTGGCTGGTCGGATTTGAGTGACCCGTGTTTTTCGATCTTTTCGGCCGCCGTCTTAGACTTTGGCCTTCAAACTTTGTACAGTTTCTGTGGCTTCTTTTCCACTTCTTCCCTCTGCAACCTTTTGACCTCTTGCGCAAGAATTCACGCGTGCGTAAGTAGTACGCGGTGCTTTTTGATCCGCTCTTCAAGAGTTGAACTGTGACGTCCCAGGGTTCACACAAGGCTGCAGTCCCAGGTGAAAACCCAGATTGTCAAACCTGCCAAGCACCAAACACCATGCTACGACATGTTTCACCATCACAATCGTTATCTCTCTAGTGGAAACAATAAATAGATGAAGGTACAGACAGGCAAAACTAGAAATAGAACAATATCGAATATACACAGAAGAAGCATAAGAAATATTAATAATGAGCCCAACTGGAAAGAAAATAGATATATCTCTGAGCTTGAACTGAGTCTCAAATATAATAGGTCAAATAAACAAAGTCTCACAAGAGTTCTCAACTCTAAAATAAAATACTAATCTAGAGTCAAAAAAAATAACTAACTACATGTGGAGTTCTGAAATGACTACAAAATATAATAAATAGCTAAACGGACAACTAGGATGTCCCATCAACCTGCAACTCTCCATGCGCCGGACTCGCTGCCTGAAAGAGGGGAAACAACGAGCGTCAAAGCGCTAGCAAGATCATCATTACCTCTCCCCAGGGGAAGGGGTAGGAGAAAAATAGAAAAAATAGAGTCATTATAATCATATATCAAATCATTCATAAAATTCTTCATGAAGGAAAAACAATGGTCAATGAAAAATACTCCAATCTCCAACATAAGAAAAAGGTATCTCATCTCGAAGTACATCCGAGTAGCCTGCTCTAATATAAGAGGATGTCAGCTAAAACAAAACAAAATATATCTGCTGCTCATAACGGGTGTGTTAAAAAATCTCAACATAAATACCCTACTCACGGGTAGTCTATCATGGAAGTACAAGACATAACTGATCAAATATCCATGTGTGCATCATCTTGTGCTATAGCAATACTTTTGTAATGCTCTTACTTAATCGCTCTACGGCAATAGGATTTATTATCTCCCTATTCCGGATGCATGTAATAACGATACTTTTGTAATACTCTTACTCAATCGTTCTGCGGCAAATAGGTTTCATCTCCCTATTTCCGGAATACGTATAAGACAACATTATTAAATATGTGTTTATCAAACTATAGATCTCATGTCAAGTATATGTCAATCTAACACAATCTAGCATACGAGCACAAATCTCGGTGTGCGTGTCCACATCTGAAGTTCACCATCATCCCAGGTGTTTAACAATCATTAATGTTATAGTTTATCATCATAGGGTCAAGAAATTTGTTCGACAACCGAAAAACAACTCAAGTAAACATGCACGGCCAAAACCAATTAGCGGTCGACCATGGTGGTCGACCGCGATGGGCTCCAGAGACTACTCAGGTCTCTGTCCTGCACACGGTCGACCGTGGCGGTCGACCGTGAACCCTGTTTCCAGTTTTCTCCAGATTCTTACATGTTGTGTTCTCATCATGTTTTCGTGATTCAAACATGATAAAAACTTTATGAAACTTGCGTACAAGCATGGTACAGCAGATAGAATTATCTGGAAACAAATCAACATATATAACTCATGATTTTATACATTAGATTTATATTCAAAACCCTAAAACATGCATAAAAGCTCAAAACAACAAATCAAACTTCTTTCTTTAGTTTAACCACATTTTAGAATCATTATCAGATCTAAATCACCTCTGTGAAAACGTTCTAAACCTTTTTAGCATGAAAAGACCTAATCTTTATACATATAATACAAAAGAATTGTCTTTTATACATAATCTATTCGTTTACGCTCTATAAAACATATTTAAATCTCTTTAAAAATGTTTTAAAAACTAGGATGGGGATTAGTAGAGATGATACTTGCCTTTGGTTATAGTAAAACGTGTTAGAAGCAAGGTTGAAAGAAAACTCCACTCCAAAATCCAAGAATCACCCGAAAAATCCACTTGAAAGCCTTCAATCCTCTCTAAGAAATCAGACTAGGGTTTGGGGGTTTTGGTGGCTGTTAGGGTTCTTAGGAAAACTGAGAAAATCGTGAAAAACTCATATATATATATATATCAGGGGAAAACGAATATGGGTTTAGAAATCCGAAACCAACTCAAAACAGGAGAAAAACAGACTGCAGGTCTCGCGGTAGACCGTGGCGGTCGACCGGGCTGTAGTCGACCGCGGCGGTCGACCAGACTGGGATTTCCCAGATTCTCATGAGTTGGCCATTTGTGCATGTTTCAACACTTCTATCTCTCATGTATGAACTCGTTCATACTCAAACACATGGTATTATACCATTTAATGATATTTATCATACTAAATATCCACATATCATAATTTATCACACATAAACTTCATTATTCATAAATTATCGGGGTTTTACATGAACGGGTTCCTTTGACTTGTACCTATTCACTTGTTGGTGATTTGGAGGAGAGGGTATTTGTCCGCTATTGGGGCGCTTGGCATTGCCTAATTTTTAGATCTGCCTCGTAACAGATCTCGTCAATTAACTCCAAGCCCTAACGAGTTGGCGCGCAAGGCGTTGGCGCTGCCTTTGGCGAGCTCTCTTCGATAAAGTAGGCGCGCCTTCTGTACTCAACTTCTTGATTGAGGAGGAGTTCAGATCTGCAGATCCGGACTCATTGGAGGCCGGAAGGGCGTTGATCTTCTTGCGCTCGCGAGAAGCGGAGGATCTGGAGGAGGAGGACGAGAGGTATTCTTCGTACTTCTGTTGGTCGAACTCGTATTTGACCACCTCTTCAACCGGAATCTTAATCATCGGTTGCGACACGACGGTCTCGGCAGCGAGACTGTTGGCTCCCACTGTGGTCGTCAGTTTGTTTTCGTCGAAAATTGTTTTTTTCATTGTATAACTCATTACAACTTTGATCGTTGTAATAAGTTCAAAAAGATCGGTCTTTTTATAAGGCCTTTACACAATAAAAATAAAAGATACAATTCTCTTAAAAATAAACGCAAGATCCGTTTATCTTCTCCTACTTGCGTGGGTGTCTTCGCCTGTACCAGGGTTTATCCGTGGACCATCTTTGATCAGATCCGGTTGCTGAAAATTCGGTAGAGCTCCTACTTCACCAAGGAGGTATTTGCTTAAAGCACTGAAATTGACCAAACGAAATCAATAGCTCTTCTCGAGATTAAGACCAAGCCTAATCTCGAGGAACGGACGGGAACGGGCTTCAGATCCTTCAAATTGCTCCTTCTTTATGCCGGGATTCGCCTGGATCTCGCTAGCTCTTGCTGAAATTCGTGCTCCCTTTCTCTCCAACTCGGCAGCACCTCCTCGTCTTGATAATCAATCCGCCCCTGTGAAATGAGCCCCTAGGCCTGTATTTATAGACTTCGGTTGGGGGGTTTCGGATGAGAACAATGGATTTGGCCTTATCTTTAGTTGATAACGGGCTAACCATGTTTGTAGATGAGATTAAGTCAGTTAGGAACCCCTGGAATAGATAAATCCTGTGAAAAACCGTTTAAAAACTGCCAAAACACATTTCGGGCTCCGGACTGCGCGGCGCAGGTCAGACAGATCCGACCCGCGCTTGCGCGGGTCAGTCACATCCGACCCGCGCTTGCGTGGGTCAGAATCAACCGACCCGCGCTTGTGAGTTTCGGATCTAATCCGACCCACGATTGCGCGGGTCGGTCTGTTCCGTCCGGCGCTAACGCGGGTCCGTCGCTTCTGTCGAACTTGTATGTTTCCTGACTTTTCCGGGACTTGTAGTTTCTCCCGTTTCGCGTAATTGATCGTCTTGTTGACTTGTACGCTTCGTTGCGGGACTGACCGTCGAACGTGTGTTGGTTGATGTGCGCGTGTTGATCGATGCACACGAACTGATTGATCCGCGGGTATTGACCGACGCGCGCGAGCTGATTAATGAGCACGTGTTGATCGACGTGCACGAACTGATTGACGCGCGCGTGTTGACTGGCGTGCACGAACTGATTGACGCGCACGAGCTGACTGTTGAGCGAGCAAGCCACTCGATTCTCCGTTTCGCTTCATGCGCTTGTCGGTGTCAGATGACCCTCTTTGACTCGGATAATCCTCTTCGATTTGGATAATGGCGTTCATCGCCTTCTCTTTATCTCGAGCTATGAACGGAGACGTATAGGCATTTTTAGACACCTACAGTAGCGCCGATGGTTAGAGATAATGGCAGATTACGATATTGATCTTCAGTACCATCCTGTCAAGGTCAATATAGTACTGAATGCTTTTGAGCCGTTTGCCAGCAATCATGAACCTCACAGCTCAGTGGGGACTTCAGCAGGAAGTGAGGGATATGAGTATAGAATTTCTTCTTCCAGGAGTCATCGCTTCTTTGATGAATATTCCGATTCAATCGACATTGGTTGAGCGAATTAAGGCTGCACAAGCAGGTGACTCATTTTTTCAGAAGTGCAGAGAGTTAGCAGCGACTGATCTTCGGCCAGAATTTGTTGTTTATGAGTATGAATCCTTACATTTAGGAGTCGTATCTGCGTACCAGAAGGAGATATTCGAGAGGAGATATTACGGGAATCTCACAACTCACCATACTCTATTCACCCTGGAGGCACGAAGATGTACAAAGACTTGAAGCTGAACTTTTGGTGGCGTGGTATGAAGAGAGACGTGGCTCGTAGTGTGGCAAAGTGCCTAGTATGTCAGTAGGTGAAGGCAGAGCATCAGCGCATCGTAGGTCTATTGCAGCCGTTGCCTATTCCGAAATAGAAGTGGCAACATATCACCATGTACTTCGTTACTGGCTTACCTTGAAGCACTAGACAGAATGATGTTGTTTGGGTGATCGTAGATCGATTAACCAAATCAGCTCATTTCATTTCTTTCCAAGTGGGACAGTCAACTGAGCATCTTGCTCAGAGATACATGGAGGTAAAACATTTATCTTTGTATATTTCAATGAGTTTCTTTCCCAAGAGTGTTAGTAAATCTCTAGTATTGCAGGAGATCGTGCGATTGCACGGAGTTCCAGTGTGCATCGTCTCGGATCATGATACTTGATTTACTTCAGAGTTCTGAAAGATTTTACTAGCGAGTCTTAGGACCAGTCTCAGTTTCAGTACAGCTTATCATCCTTAGACCGATGGACAGTCAGAGAGGACCATTTAGATTTTAGAGGATATGCTTAGAGCTTGTATTCTTGACTTTCACGGGTCGTGGGAAGATCACTTGCATTTGGTGGACTTTGCATACAACAATAGCTTCCAGGCTAGCATTGGAATGGCCTATTTCACGGCATTATATGGGAGGAAGTGCCGCTCTCCTTTGAGTTGGGACGATGTTGGTGAGCGAGAGATTTTTTAGCCGGAGTTGATTGACAAGTCAGTTGATGTTGTCATGATCATTCAGGAATGACTTTGCATAGTGAGCATTGGGCGGATGTGAAGCGCCGGTACTCGGAGTTTTAGCTAGTAGATCATGTGTTTCTGAAGATTTCCCCTAACCGAGGCACCATTCTCTTTGAAAGGCGTGGGAAGTTGAGTCCGTGATATGTGGACCTTTCGATGTATTAGAAAGAGTGGGAGAAGTGGCGTACCAAATTGCATTACCACCCGCCTTGGCTGGAGTTCATAACGTATTCCATATTTCTCAAGTGCGAAAGTACATCAGAGATCCGAGTCATGTTGTACATTTCTCAGAGATTAAGGTGCGGCCTGATTTGACATACGAAAAGCAACCTGTAGCGATTTGGGACCGAAGGGAGAAAACCCTCCGGAACAAGATCGTTCCACTTGTCGTGTGATGTGACACCCAGATTCTCTTGGAGAGTTGACTTAGAAAACTGAGTCTGAGATGCAACAGCGATACCCTCATCTATTTCCTGAATCTTAGCTGTCATGTATTGTATCATATTTTGTATCGTTCTTGTATGACTTTCCCTTATATATAGATATGTAGTATATTTTGAATTTCCCTTATATGAAGTGAATTGAGTCTCTCGTTTTATATTTTTTCCTTGTTTTAAATTCTAAGGACGGAATTTATTTTAAGGGGGGTAGAATGTAATGATCATAAATTTTTGATACTAGTTAAAATAATTTATTTAGTATTTTAAAATATTTAATTATTATTTCTAAAAGAGTATTTATATTTTCTCGATTTTCTAGAATTTTCTACGATTTAAAAGTCCAAATTTTATATTTACTTAAATGATTTTTGATATTATAAATTAACTAAGTGCAGTAAAAACTTTTGAATTAATCCGTTGTGTTATCGTTACTATTATGTATTAATTTGTATAATCCGTTGTGTGATTATTATTACCATTTCGTATTATTTTGTATAATCTGTTGTGTTAATGTTACTTGTACGTATTATTTTATAAATAAATTTCCCATAATTATTTAATTTAATACTTAATTAATTATTAATTATATTTAGAATTATGTTTATACCCTAACCCTAACCCTAATCTCCG
>BQKN01064802.1:635153-648780 GCA_022839385.1 Asparagus kiusianus
TTTCCGATGAGCCGCGGAACCCGTTATGGCCCGTACAGCCACCCCAAAGATCCCTACTGCCCTCTACGACATCCTCGATAATAACGCGAGGCAAGGTCTCTATTCCGATTCTCATTTAGTTCGTGTCAATTATTATATCTGTCGTAAATTAATTATGTGCAAGATTCTCGTTCCATAATTTTATTTCATATAATTTTTAGATCTGTTAATAATTATCTGTGTAGGTTTGATAAATGATATTGAATGAATCGTAATTATGTGATAAATAATATTTTTAGAACAAATATAATAAATTATAGAATTTATTTTGACAACGAGATTATTTTAGAATAATTATAATATTTTTAGAATTTATTTTATGGAAGGAATTATTTTGGAATGATGAATATTTTTAAAAAGAATTTATTTTGAGAAAATAGACTATTTTGAGTTAATGAGAATTTATCTTGTAAAAAGATTATTTTTGATTTTTGAATTTATTATTTTAAAATATTAATTTTAGAATAAGTATGGTGAGAGATAATTTTAAAGGAATTAATTTTACAAAAGAATTAGTTATTTTGAATTAATTTAGTTTATAGTCGTGTGATTGATGTTGTATTTATTGTTCTTGTTGTGTTTGAGAACAATTAGTAGTTCATGACTTAGTGGCTTTGTGCATCATGAACAAGATTTAGTGACATGTGTGTGTACGTTAACATGAATTTAGGAGGTGGACCATGTAGGATCTGGTCCAATCACAATAAAACACTAGAGGGGGGTGAATAGTATTCTTTTGAAAATTAATGCAAAAAAGATTATAATTTGCAAAGAAATAGCACAATCACAGAAAATAACAATCATAAATACAGAATTTTATACTGGTTCCACCTCCTAGGTGTACATCCAGTCCCCAACCAAATCCCTCTTGAGAGTTCCACTATGATTTTGAAAAACTTACAAAATCAAAATATCAAACCTGGCCAATTTGTAAGTTTCTGCAAATTGCACACAATCTCTTCACCAAGAGATTGCACCTCTCACACCCGAGAGAATACTTGTCTTGATACAACTTGATTCCTATAAGCCTTGATAGTATTGTAATGTGTAGCAGTGGCTAGGAATATTTTGAATCTTTGAAAATTGCCTAACTTGATTGTATATTGAATGAGGATCATAGGCAAATTCAGAAAATGATTTTTCTCAACACTTAGTGAAAATCTGGAAATTGTTCTTTTGAAAGATGCTCAAAATTTGAATCTTATGTATAAGAATTCGTGACCCAAAATTCTGAACATGTATCATATTTATAGCCTTGAAAAGATAGGTTTTCAAACCCTAAAAATGTACACAAACCGACTATAATCTGTCATTAATTTGAATTCTAAAATGTCAGAAAACTATATTTGTAGTCGACTAATTGTTGTTGTAGTCAACTACTCAGAGTTCAACAATCTTTAGAAAACTCAGAATTTTCCTTAGTAGTTGACTATTATTGTCATGAGTCGACTACTCTGTAAAACACAGAATCTGGAATTCAACATACGAAATTGAGTAGTCGACTATAATCCTTAGTAGTCGACTATAATCCTTAGTAGTCGACTACTCTGTATTTTTACAAAAAATTATATTTTGATCTAAGACTTTAGTAGTCGACTACTAATCTAATTAGTCAACTACTAGGGGGTGAAAATATCATGTATAAAATATTTTTAGCATCAATGATTAACTAAATAATCTAATGGTTAATATACGGGATTTCTATTGTTAACCAACACACTAAGCCTGTGTTAGTGTGTTCTAATCTCTATGTGTGTGTATGTGTGAGTGATCATGGTTTGTACAAAATTTCTAAGTAAAGAAAATATAAAAAAATTACATTGATATATAAGCTCTTCATCTTCTTTACTTCTTGATGCCTTGAACTCATCTTGTACTTTGTTCATGTTAATAACTACATTGAAATGTTAGTACATACACATAGTGATTCACATTATGAATAAATTATTATCATCAAAATTATATCATGGGGACATGATATCCAACATTCTCCCCCTTTTGATGATGACAAACAATTTATGCATATGTAAGTATATTTTAAAAGAAATAAACATTAATAAATAAATATACTTACTCCCCATGCATAAAAGCATATTAGAGTCTACAATTCATATTTTTGAGTCTATATAACATAATTCTGATATCATTCTCCCCCTTTGTCATTAACAAAAAGAAATACACATCTATCCTAAGCATGTCATAATTTCCTCTTCATGAGCTAACACTTCAAAAAGATCTTCCAAATTATGAACATAGTCCATCATTTCTCCCATCCATATGGGTAGGCAAAGACTTACCATAAATATCAAAATTTTGACAATTTCTATCTTCACAATCTGTTTGTAATAAAAGTATCTCATGAACACAAAATATAAAATATAAACCTAGTAAGCATGATTAAAAGAAGCACAAATACATACATAGTCTTAAGAAACATAAACATAATAGCAACATATGACAAATTACACAAGTCTTAAAGCAAATAACTAACACATAGTTTTTAACACATAAACTTAAACAAACCAAGTTAACACATAGTTTTAACACAAACATGAAACTAAGCCAAACACTACATGATGCATGCATGGTCCTCTAACATGAAGGTCCTGGAGGAGGTGGATGTCCTTGGAAGAATGCATTGAGCTTCATATCCAAGTTATCAATTTTCTCGATTAACTCCTCCTAATTACTGATGATGTAATTGTTATGGGAATAAAGAGCTCGTTGACCAGTCTCTAACTCAAGAATGCATACAGACAATGTGTTATATTGCACATCCGAGAAACAAGAAGGTTCTGATTGCATTTAAGGTGGTTGTTGGCTAGAAGAAGGGCCTGCTTGACGTGAGGATTGTGGAATATCATATGGAATTTGTTCTTGAGGAGGTTGAGGCTCATCCTGGTGATGTTGATCATGAAGTTCAAAATTATTTAACTTCATCCTAGTTAGGGCATTAGAGTCAAAGAACTCAATGGAACGAACGACAGAATTTTCTGATTCAAGATCGATTTGGAATTTATCAAAGAGCTTTGTTAAAAATGCACCATAAAGAAGAAATCCTTTTGGTATAGTTAAGAGATTGTCATAATAAACTTCAGCCCAATTAACTTGGATATTACCCACTATAGCATATAATGCTTTTGCTAAATCTAGGGAAATAAAATGGAAACTCCTAGTTTTTGGAAACATATTATTGGCTAAGATTCGAGCAATGAAACGAGAAATTGGACGAAGTTTATTTGAATTATTTAAAGGTTTACCTTAACCCAAAAGAAAAATATGATCGGATAGTAAATTTACATCATTCATTTTGATTGATCTAAGTGAAACACCTCTAAAAAGAGTGTTAAAGATTTTTTCAATTGACGTAGAAGTCAATTCAATTTCTATTCCTTTCCCAAGATTTTTTAATTTTTTAGTTCTACTTATAGTTTCTACATGTTCTATATTTGTAAAGAACAATTAAACTAGAAACGGATATGTGGGTTTTCTATTTTTGGTTGAAAATAATTCAAGCAATCCCATATTTTCAAAGTATGAACTGAAGTTCCAAGTGATGAAATCATCAAATTTCTCAAAACGTCCTAGAAGAACTTCAAATGTAGATATATTATTAAATTCTTTAAGTAAATCAGGACTTTTTAAATAGACAATGATTTCATCATTAACACTGCTATGAACTTTCATAGCCTTCTTTGCTCTAGACATGATAGTTCAGAAAAGAACAAGAACTAGTAAAGATCAAGTTGAAGAACTTACCAAACTAATGATATCCCTAGAAATAGTCAACTAGAACTGCTTGTAGTCGACTACAAGAACTGACAAACTCAAGAAAACTAGGAATTTAAGGGAAATTTTTATGAAAAGTGAAAAATTGATGATGCCCTAACCTGGATTCGCTGGGTTCTGAAGAGGGAAAGAAGAGGGATTGGTTTCTAAAGTGGGTAGTTTAGGATTTAGGGTAGTTTTTGTAACTTAAAAATGAATGGTCAAGATTAGATCAACAAAATCATATAAATGTTTAAGATTTGATCTAAATTGAATTTGATATAGGGCTAGGATTGATCAGGTTTAAAAGAGTGGTTGAGATAATGTTCACTTACATGTAATGGGTATTGGGCTTTGGATTTGATAAGTAAAAAATCCAATATGCTCAAAAACTATAAGTGTGAAAAATCAGTGCATGTAGTCGACTACTAAGAAAAATAGTCGACTACACTGTAATCGACAGAATTCTGGATTTCAGATCTAACTCAGAATAGTCGACTATAGGACAAATTAGTCGACTACACTGTAATCAACAGAATTCTAGATTTCAAATTTAACTCAGACTAGTCGACTTCAGGTCAAATTAGTCGACTACACTGTAATCAACAAAATGTTTTATGTGCAATGCTTGTGCATGTAGTCGACTACAAACTTGATTAGTCGACTATTAAGACTGAATATACATATTGATTTTAAAACTTAGTTTAAATCTTCCAAAGAACATATACCTAATTCTCTTCTTAATTTGACATATATTTTTTCTTTTAAAGGTTTTGTTAATATATTAGCAATTTGTTTATCGGTTAAAATAAAATCTAAAGAAATAACACCTTTTAGTACATTATCACGTAAAAAATGATGTCTTATGTCAATATGTTTTGTACATGAATGTTGAACAGGATTTTTAGATAAATTAATTGCACTTGTATTGTCACATATTATTGATGATATGGGACAAACTATACCATAATCAGATAAAGTTTGTTTCATCCAAAGAACTTGAGTATATGCAAGACTAGCAGCAATATATTCTGCTTCAGTAGTTGATAATGATACTGGATTTTGTTTTTTACTAAACCAAGATACAAGTGAATGTCCAAGGAAAATGACATGTACCACTTGTGCTTTTTCTATCAGATTTACATCCTGCAAAATCAGTATCACTATACGATACTAAATCAAATGTGCTATTCTTAGGATAAAATAAACCATAATCTGTAGTATTTTTTAGGTATCTAAAAAAAATTTACAGCTTTAAGATGTGATTCTTTATGATTAGGCTGAAATCTAGCACATAAACATACACTAAACATAATATCAGGCCTACTTGCAGTAATGTAAAAACATAAACCGATCATACCTCGATATAACTTTTGGTCAATATTCTTACCATTATCATCTTTATTAAGAGATGTAGTAGTACTCATTGGTGTTGGTTTACTTGTTGTATTTTCCATTCCAAAGCGTTTAAGTAAATCTTTAGCATACTTACTTTGGTTGATGAAAATCCCTTCCTTTAATTGTTTGATTTGAAGTCCAAGGAAAAAATTGAGTTCACCCATATGACTCATTTCAAATTTATCCTGCATAGTCTTTGCAAACTCTTAACAAAGATGATTGTTAGTAGAACCAAATATTATATCATCTACATATATTTGAATTAATAGTATATTTTTATTAATTTTCTTTATAAAAATTGTAGAGTCAACTTTTCCTATTTCAAAACTAGAAGTTAAAAGAATTTTTTTTTAATCTATCATACCAAGCACGGGATGCTTGTTTTAGACCATACAAAGTCTTTTTAAGTTTAAAAACATGGTTTGAAAAACTTTTATTTTCAAAACCTGAAGGTTGTTCTACATAAACTTCTTCTTTAATAAAACTATTTAAACAAGCACTTTTAACATCCATTTGATATAATTTAAAATTCATAAAACATGCAAATGCAAGTAAAATTCTTATAGATTCTAAACGTGCAACTGGTGCATAGGTTTCATCATAATCAATACCTTCTTCTTGATTATATCTTTGTGCCACTAATCTAGATTTGTTTCTAACAACTTGTCCAGATTCATCTAATTTATTTCTAAAAATCCATTTAGTTCTAATAATGGACTTATCTTTTGGTTTAGGTACAAGATCCCAAATATTATTTCTTGTAAATTAGTTTAGTTCATCTTGCATTGCAATTATCCAAAAATCATCAAGTAAAGCTTTTTTTTTTATATTTTTAGGTTCAATAATAGAAATAAAAACAACATGAGCAATCAAATTAAAATAAGATCTAGTAGTGACTTTATCAAAAATATTACCAATAACCAAATCATGTGGATGATTTTTAACTTCTACAAAATCCTTTGGTAAATCATTTTGTAAATTATCATCTTTTGAAACATCTAGCATTGGAGTATCATGAATAGAATCAATTAAATCATCATCATTATTTAAAACAGTAGGTGCTTTTGTAAAATTCTCATCAAAAGAAACATGCATAGATTCTTCAATGACTAACATTCTTTTGTTATATATTCTATAAGCTTTACTATGATTAGAATATCCAACAAATATTCCTTCGTCACACTTAGAATCAAATTTGTCCAAGTTACCTTTTGTGTTTAAAATAAGGTATTTACGACCAAAAACTTAAAAATAAGAAACTTTAGGAATTTTATTATAAAACAACTCATAAGGTGTTTTTTTTAAAATAGGTTTTAATAAAATTCTGTTTTGAACATAACATGCTATAGAGATAGCTTCTGTCCAAAAATACTTTGGTAGATAACTATCACACAACATGGTTCTAGCACATTCTTGTAAAGTTCTATTCTTCCTTTCTATAACTCTATTTTGTGGAGCCGATCGAGGAAAAGAAAAAGTGTGAGAAATACCATTTTTATCATAAAAATTTATAAAAAGTTCATTTTCAAATTCTCCTCCATGATCACTACGAATAGTAATAATAGAAAGAGACTTTTGTTTTTGAATTCTTTTACAAAAGATAGAAAATTTATTAAAAGCATCATTTTTATGTTTAAGGAATATTACCCATGTAAAATCTTGAAAAATCATCAATAAGTACAAATGTATATCTGCTTCCATTTTATGATGCAACTCTAGAAGGACCAAAAAGATCAATATAAATTAATTCTAGTGGTTTACTTTTAGAAATTACATCTTTAGATTTAAAAGATGATTTATATATTTTTCCTTGTTGACATGCATCACAAAATTATCTTTATAAGAAAGCTTAGGTAAACCTTTAATAGAATCATTCTTAAAAATTTTAGAAATATGTTTATAGTTAACATGACCAAAACGTTTATGCAATAAAATAGAATTATTAGAAGATGCAAGAAGGTAATGTTCATTAGAAATGTTATTCCTAGATAAAACATATATATTATTTTTTCTATATCCTTTAAATAATACAATAATCATATTAATATCATAAATTAAACAAAATTCTTTTTCAAAAACAATTTTAAAACTTTTATCACAAAGTTGACTTATACTAAGCAAATTATGTTTAAGACCATCAACTAATAAAATATTATCAATAATAGGTTTATTTGGATTACCGACAATTCCAATACCGATGACCTTACCTTTGTTGTTATCTCCAAAAGTGATGATGCCATCATCTTTATTTTGACAAGATGACAACAATTGTATATTACCGGTCATATGTTTAGAGCAATCACTATCCAAAATCCATCTATTTTTCTTAGGTACCTAAAATGATAAACATTTATAATTTTGGTACCCATGCTATGTTGGGTCCATAAAATTAGCTTTTAGGAAACCAAACCCATGAAGAGTTTGATTTGCTTAAATAGTTATTGATAAACAAACTTCTGTAATAAAATCAGAAATATAACACTTTTTCTTTAAAGGAGTTAATTCCTTAGGAATCCAAATAGATAAGTATTTTGATTTCTTTTCATATAAAGCATTATTTTTAATATTATGTTCATGCATCTTACAATTTGGTTTTACAAAAATAGTTTTCTTAGAAGTATTATTATTAACATGAAAATCCAAACGTTTTGTCTTTTGAGATTCTTTTTAAAATGAAAGTAAACTATTAAGGTTTTCTTTACCTTTATTGAATTTACTAACATTCAAACATATATCATCATATTTTAATTTAATAGAAGAAATATCTTTATCTAAAACATTAATGTGAATTTTTAAATTATTGCATTCTGATTTTATATAAACATTCTTATTTGACAAAACATAATTTTCTTTAAGCAAGGATTTATTTTCCTCTTTTAATTCAATTATTTGAGAATTAAAAAAAAGTGAAAGAATTAAAATCAGAAACTTCTTCAAGTAATCTTTTATTTTCACCTTTAAGAAAATAATATGAAGTCTTTAATCTTAAAAAAGTTTCATATAATTCATTGAAAGTATTTTAAAGCTCTTCATTATCACTTACTTCATCTTATGTTATAAAACACATATGGGCGCTTTGCTTTTCTTCAATTTCTTTATCCGAAGATGAATCATCATTATCATCCCATGTAGCCGCCAAAACCTTCCTTTTCTTGTTGCTTTGAATATTTTTGAAATTGTTGAAATAACTTGATTTTTGCTTATTTTTTAACAATGGACAATCTTTCTTCATATGTCCTGGTTTTGTTACATTCGAAACAAAGTAAGTTATTTGAATTTAAAATTTTTTATTTGAACTTACCTCGTTTTACGAACTTTTGAAACTTGCATACAAACATGCTCATGTCTTCATCATCAATCGGATCTTCCATCATTCGAATCTTCTTTATCGGAAGTAGTATTGAATGCAAGCACTTTCTTATTTTAATTCATCCTCATTCTTTCTATCTTCAATTTAAACTTCATAGGCCATGAGATTACCAATTAAATTTTCTACCGTAAGAGTTGATAAGTCATTTGCTTCCTCTATAGCGGTAACTTTCTTTTCTCATTGTGGAGTAAGTAAACGATGTATCTTCCACACCATCTCCACTTGAGTGTATACTTTTCCAAGACCGATGAGAGAATTGGTGATATCGGTAAACCTTGTAAACATCTCTCCAATGGTCTCGTTTTCCTTCATTCTAAATAATTCGAACCTGTGTACAAGAACAGAAATTTTAGATTCTTTAACCTTACTTGTACCTTCATGAGTTATCTCGAGTGTGTGCCAAATATCATATGTGGATGTGGCCGTTGATACCCTGTTGAACTCATTCTTGTCAAGAGCACATAACAAGGCATTCATTGCTTTAGAATCCAAATTTGTATTGTTCCTTTGAGATATAGTCCATTCCGTGAAAGGAGTAGTTGGCTTCTCGTATTTTGTTTCCACAACGTTCCAAAGTTCGTAGCCAATTAATTGGAGATAGATTTTTATCCGACACTTTCAATAGTTGTAATTCAATCCACATTAGTGGACGATTTGTAAAGTGACATTCCTTGAAGTTTGAGTTCGGAATTAATTGTCATTTCTTCAACCTTGCTCTGATACCAAATGTAAGATCTGATCCAATCACAATAAAACACTAGAGGGGTGTAAATAGTGTTCTTTTAAAAATTAATACAAAGGCGATTATAATTTGCAAAGAAATAGCACAATCACAGACACAGAATTTTATATTGGTTTTACCTTCCAGGTGTACATCCAGTCCCCAAGCAAATCCCGCTTGAGAGTTTCACTATGATTTTAAAAAACTTACAAAATCAAAACATCAAACTTGACTAATTTGCAAGTCTCTGCAAATTGTACCCAATCTTTTCACCAAGAGATTACACCTCTCACACCCGAGAGAACACTTGTCTTGATAAAACTTGATTCCTATAAGCCTTGAGAGTATTGTGATGTGTAGCAGTAGCTAGGAATATTTTGAATCTCTAAAAATTACCTTAACTTGATTGTATATTGAATGAGAATCAAAGGCAAATTCAGAAAATGATTTTTCTCAACACTTAGTGAAAATCTGGATATTTTTATTTTGAAAGATGCTCAAAACTTGAATCTTATGTATAGGAATTCGTGACCCAAAATTCTGAACATGTATCATATTTATAGCCTTAAAAAGATAGGTTTTCAAACCCTAAAGACGTACACAAATCGGCTATAAACTGTCATTAATTTGAATTCTAAAATGTTAGAAAACTATCTTAGTAGTCGACTAATTGTTGTTGTAGTCGACTACTCTGAGTTCAAAAATCTTCAGAAAACTCTGAATTTTCCTTAGTAGTCAACTATTTTTGTCATTAGTCCACTACTCTGTAAAACAAAGAATTTAGAATTCAACATACGAAGCTGAATAGTCGACTATAATCCTTAGTAGTCGACTACTCTGTATTTTTGCAGAAACTTATATTTTGATCTAAGACAGTCGACTACTAATCTAATTAGTTGACTACTAAGGGGTGAAAATATCATGTATAAAATATTTTTAGCTTCAATGATCAACTAAATACTCTAATGGTTAACATAGGGGATTTCTATTATTAACCAACACAATAAGCCTATGTTAGTGTGTTCTAATCTCTATGTGTGTGTATGTATGAGTGATCAAGGTTTGTACAAAATTTCTAAGTAAAGAAAATGTAAAAAAATACATTGATATATTAGCTCTTCATCTTCTTTACTTCTTGATTCCTTGAACTCATCTTGTACTTTGTTCATGTTGATAACTACATTGAAATGTTAGTACATACACATAGTGATTCACATTATGAATAAATTGTTATCATCAAAATTATATCATGGGGACATGATATCCAATAGACCAGAGATCTAGTTCCAGTTATGATCGTTAACTTAGATAAGCGATAAGAGTTGGGATGGGGAAGTCTTGGTTCATGTGATCGGATGTGGCTGTTGATGTATCTTCCAGGCTCGCACCAGTGAATTCGTGTAGTCACTTTGGTCGGTGAATTTGTGTAGTCACCCGAGTTCTGCTTGAGTTCGGACCAGGTTAAAATCGAATTGTGTGTAGTCCTCTGACCGATTTGTGTAGCGGTATTGGATGCACGTAGAGGATTTGTGAACACTTGTTTATCCGAGAATATGAACGTTGACTCAATGTGAGATATGGACCTGTGATCTATTTTAGGATGGCTAGTACTTGACCCTGTTATTGCAAGTTGTTGGCCTTATGATTATCATTTTAGTAGTGGATTACATATTGATTTTGTTAGATTTCAGTTGCACGTTTCTTTATCATTTTTATTGTTGCATCGGTTATCGCATTGGTCATTCTACCGTTCTATTTTCTTTTGTGGGTTTTTACCGTGTGCCATGCACGCTGACGTATATCTATTTTCTCTAGTGTACGTCATATTTAGATGACGGACAGGTCCAGTATGATGATGCATTAGAGCCGGAGTATGTTCAGCCGGAGTGTCTTCCAGATGGAACAGAAGAATAGACAGAATCTTAGCCATTCCTTTTCTATAGTGGTTGATGGACACTAGATTATTTATGTAGTACTTTCTCTTTTATTCTTTTGAGGGATTTAGTTATTTATGTAGTACTCCTTCTTATTTATGTTGGATTAAGTATTTTCATGTTTTTAGTTGGACTATTTTGTAATAAGGGCATGCTTGACCCAAACTTTTGTGTCTCGGATGATATTCCATTTGTGATATGACTCTTTTCTATTCTGAGTTGTGTATTATATTCTTGCTAATTATGATTGGGGACTTGTGACTTCACATTTTAAATTGCTTGACGCTTAGCGTATTATGTTGAGAAGAAATTTATTTATTCTCCTCAATCTATACGTTACGGGCTTGTTCACGTTCCGATTCTCTGGTATTTTAGGAAGCGGGACATGATACCATGATATTTCTGAGATTACTCCCGAGTCTTAGGAGGTGGCAAAGGCTATGTTTATGGGGGTGCCTTGGAAGCCTTATTCTCCTAGAAAGGATTTCCCTAAGGGTGACAAGTTTGTGCCGAAGACGTTTCTGGACATTCGGGCATTGATCTTAGGATCGACCATGGCCCCAAGCACAGCCATTTACTAATTCGTCCTTCCGAAGGATGAGAGCATTCTGGGGGAGATACCGAGTGACGGCATACATGACTCCTCCTTAGAACGTCAAGCAAAACAAGCCTGGGAGAAGTCGGCCAAGGAAGAGGCAGAGAAATGAGCTGCTGCCTTGGAGGCTGAGTTGGCTCGTAAGGAGGATGCTTGGCGTCAGGAGCTGGATGAAAAGGAGAGGCTCCTAAGGGGTTATCAAATCCAGTGTTCCAAACAGGTGGGAACCATCAAGGATCTTCAAAGAGAGATGGCTCATCTGAAGGCGGAGGACGAAAGCTGAGACGGAGGGTCGATCAAGTTGTCTTTCCCTCGAGACATTGAGGAAGGAGTCGGAGGAGTAGCAGCCGAAGACTCAAGCGTCTTCGACAATTGTCAAGGACTTGGAGGATAGGCTCGCTCATCTAGAGTCAGAGCATCACATGAAGAAGATAGTCGAGGACTGGCACCACTGCCTCTTAGGAAGGGTTGAGGTGGCTTTGGCGTGCAAGGCCGGGGTCGACTATTTTGCTTCGCTAGTACCACCTAGCCTTCATCCTTCTCTAGGTATCTTTTATCCTCCCTATGTCTCATGCTATCTCAACCTATTAAGGGATGTTGAGAGGAGTGGACGGGGATTGGATTTGGAAGCAAGCGATGATGAGGATGAGCCAAGGGATGGTGTTGCTGCTGCCAAGGCTCCTGGTGAATCTTTTGTTTCTGCTGCCGCTAGGAGACTGCTAAGCTCAACTCTCGCATCTGGTCGAGAGCTCTGAGAGCTTGTATCTCCTCTTTTCTCTCTTTTTTTTTGACATGCCTTTTTGTAAATAAATATGGATGTCGTAATAAATTAATGAACTTTAGGAATGAAAGTTGACTTGCTCATTTTGGAGTCTGTCTTTTTATTTCTTGTTTTTGTTTAAAATGTTAGCTAGGGTGAGTTAGATGTGATGTGTAAACCCGTAATGGGGGACAGACAACTGGTTCACCTAATGCTTTGTGACGCCCCTGGGTTCACACAAGGCTGTAGTCCAAGGTGAAACTAAGAATATCAAACCTGTCATGTACCGCACCGTGAAATAACATATTTCACCATCACAATTTCTATCTCTCTAGTAGAGTCAATAATAGGTGTAGGTACAAAAGCAAGTAAAAGATAATACAAGAGATAACTGATGAAATGATAGAGATTAAAATAATATTTTATCATCCAACATACAGAAATACAAAGTCAATGTCTGAAGTAAATAGACTAGAGTTCTTAACAAGTCTCAAATACAAAACATATGACTAAAGGAAATAAGGCACACAGCCTTTACAACATCTAGAATAAAGTCCTCAAATGTCTAAACAAAGTCTACAGTGGAGCCCCAGAATAAAACATAGCTATAATAGACTACTGAACACTATAGTGCATCGCCATCAACCTGCGATTCTTCGGACACCTGGCTCATTACCTGAAAAGGGGGAGGTACAACGAGCGTCAAAGCGCTAGCGAGCAACATCACAACCAACCCCAAGGGAAAGGGCTCATTGTATATGAAAAATATAGTTAATACATATAAATCTAAAATCATAAGTCCTAACAAAAGAGGATTTTAGTATTTAGAAATTTACAATACGAGCGTAGGTACGTCGAACGAAATAATCCAAACAAGGAAACCCTTATGTATATACCTTGTATCTCAAATTGTAAATCTCTAAACACCAAACCCAAAATCTAATACAGGAATAATAATAAAGAGAAATACAATTCATCTTAGAACTTAAACACTATGTCATATCATAACCTACATAAGTGTCATGTCATAAACTCATGTAGA
>BQKN01064802.1:649180-666669 GCA_022839385.1 Asparagus kiusianus
ACGGTCGACCGTGACGGTCGACCGTGACGGTCGACCGTGACGGTCGACCGTCCTCCATCCAAAGACTTTCACAGTCGACCGTCGCGGTCAACCGCCAGCTTCTAAATCTCTTTTTCTGTGCTTTTGTGCTTCGCGGTCGACCGCGAGATTTCCACGGTCGATCGTAGAACTCATCATTGTTTTTTCAATGGCTATTTTCTGATTTGATTGTCTGGGGCTATTTTGATCATTTCAAGTTGGTTTTGGCTGATATTTTGAGTGGGTATAAATACCCCATTGCTACTCTCTTTCAAATCATCAAGTTTTGTTTTAACAAAATCTTAAGTTTGTTTAAAGAGCTGTTTGAGCTGATTCTGATCATCTGTTTTAAAAGAAGTCTACTACAATAAGAAGATGCCTTCCATTTCAATTGAGGATCCAGTCCTCATCATCCTCTACTATCTTCTTATTTATTGAGAAGTTTTCCTAACTCATCTTTTCATATAGCTTATAATCTCATTTTCATATCTTAGCTATATTTATTGAGTTACATATTCTCATTCACTGTTATCACACACAATGTATTGAGCTTAATATTCCATACTATATATTGTGGGTTGTGGTGTGTGATTTAGTGAGTGTGAGCTTCATTTACGTTCTCATTTTTTATTGAGAACAAAATCATTGTATTTAATCATTGTATTGAGTATCACTTATAATACACTTGTACACCGAGAGAAGTGTGAGGCGAGAGATGGGGTCGAATCCAATAGGAGTGGCGTCGGTTGACGAACCAGGGAGAGGTTGCATCCGAGCACTTGAGGAGGAGAACACGGGCTAGGTTCCTACACTTAGTGTGTAAAGTGTGATTGCATAGTGTGAGAGTTTTCGGTAAGCTTGTAAACTGAGTGTGTAGAAGTTCCGGCTTCCAAACTGGATTGTGATAGAGGAGATCTCCACGAGGTGAGGAGCGGGGACGTAGGTCGTGGTGACCAAACCTCGTAAATATATCGTTTGTTTGTGTTTTGCTTAGCGTACTTTTTATTTGTGCTTATTCATATCATTCTTGCTCATATCTATCTTATATCATTCTTACAAGAACAAATTAATCAATATTATTTTAATTGGAATTTTATCGGCATTAGATTAGCATAAGACCCTAATCACCCCCCTCTAAGGTCTAACATCACTCCGGTCGACCGCGCACAGAGCAGAAACTTTACTGCTCAACTAAACGTCTCGCGATCGACCGCCGTGCTAACCCCAGTCGACCGCACAAAGGGCAGACAGACTCTGCCCTTCTGCGCGCTCAGCGGTCGACTGCCGCGTCCACCGCGGTCGACCGCAAAACAAACAGAAGCCCAGTTAGGGTTTCTGTCAGCTTGGAAATGAATTCAGACTTGATAATTTTCTATGTTAACAAAAATCTAACATTTCTAATTGTCATATGGCAATAAGCAATGAATTTAAACGTGAAAAATTTCATCACCAAGATCCCAACATGATTTAAATGTTTTTAAAACAGTAAAATAGGATTAACTCTTATTAAACGTTTTCATATCTAGATCTTTTTAATTAAAATTTGTTGGTGAGCTTTTAAAACATGATATACTTGATTTTCGCATCATATGCCATAATGATATATAACTTATACATAAAATACGATTTAGGCTTGATTAAAACCAAATTAAAACTCAATAAAATACGAAAAACAAAAGGGTGTAAAGTTGGGCGAGATGTTACTCGTCTCTGATGTGGACAAAGCTCCTAGATCTGCAGGAGAATGATCCCCTTCGCTGAATCACCCAGAAAATCCGCTACAAATCCTTTGAAACTCCTCCAAAATTACCAAAAACAAAAACTAGGGTTTGAGGGGAGAGAGAGTGACTAGGGTTTCTGAGTTCTAATGAATAGAAGGCTCTCTCGGGTATAATAGTATATATATTAACCCCACAACCCGACCCGAAACCCGTTAAGACCCAAAACTGAGAAAATAAAACTGACTGTTGTGTGGTCGATCGCCGCGCCCATCGCGGCCGACCACACAATAGGAAAGAAAGCTCCTGTGTGCTCGACTGCTGTGCGGTCGACCGTCGTACCCATCGCGGTCGACCGCACAATAAAAAAATAGTCTGTTGTGATTGTTTATCAACATGCTGGTCTATCCACTTGATTTCTCTCACATATGAACACTTGTTTGGTTCCCTAACACTACTTATCACATTCATCTATGATATATATATAAATATTTATCACAAAAGAATTATTTATCACTAATAATTCACAAAAATTCATCATATGTATATATATATATATAAATAAATATACGGGGTTCTACATTCTTCCCCCCTTAAAAGAATTTCGTCCTCGAAATTCAGAAATCATACTAAATGAATGATAATACCAGAAAAGCACGTCGAGGGTCTAATTCAACCCGCACATACACATCTCGAAGTATTACACCTTAGATAAGCATATAGGGATGTTTATACTTAACGATCTAAAATGGTAATATTCTCACTCGACCCCTAATCTAACGTAACTAGTACGTCGGGCGATAAATCCAAACAAGGATCCCCCATATATATACCATGTGTTCCAAAAGATTAATAATTAAGCGGAAATATCCTCATTCTAGTATTAAATATAAATATAACCCAAGATATAATCATAAGATAAGATATATATCATAATTAAATCAATTTACCTGCTCAAACAGGTGTGGGTAGTTGCGACACATGTCCTCTTCGTGCTCCCAAGAAATCTCCTCAATGCCTCTTCGGTTCCACTGAACTTTCACCAAAGGAATCACCTTGTTCCTAAGTCTCTTGTACTCTCTGGCAAGAATACAATCTGGAATCTCGACAGTAGTCAAATCATCCTGAAGCTCAATCTCTGGTGCATCCAACACTCGTTGTTGCTCCTCATCATAAAAGTGTTTCTTAAGCATAGAAACATGAAATACATTGTGTATACTAGACATCAATGCTGGAAGATCTAGTCTGTATGACACAACTCCAATACGCTCCAAAATCCGAAACGGTCAAATATATCTCGGCGCAAGCTTCCCCCGTCTTCCAAATCGCTGAACGCCTTTCATAGGCGATACCTTCAGCATAACTGAATCTCCAACCTGAAACTCCAAGGGTCTTCGTCTTTTATTTGCATAGCTCTTTTGCCAACTCTGAGCAGCTAGAATCCTCTCACTGATCAATGCTACCTTCTTAGTAGTCTACCTCACAAGCTCCAGTCCAAGCATTAAGCTATCCTTCGGCTTTACCTAACATATCGGTGATCTACAAGGCCTCCCGTATAATGCCTCATACGGGACCATACCGATTGTCGCTTGGTAACTATTGTTATAAGCGAAATCTGTCAGTGGAATATGATCCTCCCAGCTTTCCTGAAAGTTAATGACACAAGCCCGCAACATGTCTTCCAATACTTGATTTACCCTCTCCGTCTGACCATCCGTCTGTGGGTGGAAAACACTGATGTATGATAGTCTGCTGCCAAAAGAATCCTGAAAACTCCTTCAAAAGTGCGAAGTAAACACTTAACCTCGATCCGATACGATTGTGTATGGGACTCCATGAATTCGAACTATCTCCCGAATAAATATCCTCACATAGGCCTCGGCTGTATAAGTAGTCCTCAGTGGAATGAAATGTGCCGACTTCGTCAACCGGTCCACAATCACCCAAACTGAATCATTCCCCTTCTTTGACTTTGGTAATCCTACAATGAAGTCCATAGAAATATCTGCCCACTTCCACTCTAGAATGGGTAAAGGCCGAAGTGTCCCTGCCGGTCTCTGATGCTCTGCCTTCACCTGCTGATAAGTAAAATACTTAGTCACATACTCTGCAATCTCCCTACGCATGTTACTCCATCAGAAGTGTCTCTTCAGGTCCTTGTACATCTTAGTAGTCCCCGGGTGTACTGTGTACCGAGTAAGATATGCTTCATCAAATAACTCCCTCTTCAGCTCGGCACTGGATGGCATAACTAGTCTACCCTTTATCCGTAGACCTCCATCTGCTCTAATGGTCCAATCAGCCTTAGGCTCTTTGGAAATCTCCTCCTTTCGGATTTGAATCCAAAAGTCTCCCAACTGAGCTCTGACTCTGTCACTCTAAGATGGCTGCACTGACACAGCTCTCAAAAATGCACTGGTTCCACCAACCTCGGGTCTAAAATCAAATTAGCTAAGAGTAAGAAGATCCCGATATAATGAACACCTCAAGGCCGAAACCCGATGCCGACGCTTCCTGCTTAAAGCATCTGCTATGACGTTCGCCTTCCCCGGATGATACTGAATTGCGAACTCGTAGTCCTTGATGAACTTAATCCACCTCCTCTGTCTCTGGTTGAGTTCCTTCTGGGAAAAGAGATACTTCAGACTCTGATGGTCTGTGACAACTCAAACTGCACTCCATATAAGTAGTGCCTCCATGACTTCAGTGCAAATACCACTACTGCTAACTCCATGTCATGAGCGGGATAGTTCTGCTCATGTACCCTCAACCGCCGTAAGATATATGCTTTTACCCTCTGAGTGTGCATCAACACAACTCCTAAGCCTACCAATGATGCATCTGTGTACACCACAAACGTCCTATCGCTGCTCGGAATAGTCAAAACCGGCGCTGTAGTCAACTTAGCCTTCAAGATATCAAAAGCCTTCGGGCACTCCATGCTTGAAATGAACTGTACACCCTTCTTCGTAAGGTGTGTAAGTGGTGTCGAAATCTTCGAGAAGTCCTAAATGAACTTCCTGTAATAGCCGGCTAAACCCAAAAAGCTATGAATCTCTGTCACCGTCTTCGGTGGCTCCCAATCAAGAACTGCTCTAACCTTAGCTGGATCGACTGCTATGCCCTCTCTACTGATGACGTGACCGAGAAATCTAACTTTTGAAAGCTAATATTCACACTTGCTGAACTTGGCATATAACTGATGCTCTTGTAGAGTCCTCAAAGCTAATCGTAGATGTTGCTCGTGTTCTACCTCCAATCTTGAATAAATGAGGATATCATCGACAAAAACAATCACAAACTAATCCAAGAAAAGATGGAAAACCCGGTTCATCAAATCCATGAATACCGCGGGTGTATTGGTCAATCCAAATGGCATGACCATGAACTCGAAGGATCCATATCGAGTAAGAAAAGCGGTCTTAGGAATATCCATCTCCCGAACCCGTAACTGATGATAGCCAGATCGAAGATCGATCTTTGAGAAAAACTGCACTCCCTACAACTGGTCGAACAAGTCATCAATCCTACATAATGGGTACCTATTCCGGATAGTGACTTTGTTCAACTCTCGATAATCTATGCACAATCTCATACTACCGTCGTTTTTCTTCACGAAGAGGACTGTTGCGCCCCACGGACAATGACTTCGACGAATAAAACCCTGAGCTAATAACTCATCCAACTAGATCTGAAGCTCTCTCATCTCAGCTGGTGCCATGCGATAGGGTGCATGGGATATCGGGGTTGTGCCTGGTTGCAACTCAATACAGAACTCAACCTTTCTCACAGGAGGTAATCCAGGTATGTCCTGAAAGACATCCTGATACTCTGAGACAACTCCTGTCTCTAATAAATCAATATCCTGATCCCGTCGCATCACCTCCTCGATGTACGTCAGAAATAAATTCGCAAAACGGTTCCCTGAGAGGTGGCTACAATCATCTCGGACCCGTCAGACGCTCGCAACTTGACTATCTTCGCAAAGCAGTCAATACTAATATGGTAGGAAGACAACCAATCCATACAAGGATAACATCGAACTCGGACATATGCAACACTATCAAATTGACGACGAACTCTGACTCGTCTAAACTGACGGTACACCTCCTACAAATGCTCTCCAGAAGCGATACCTCACCTAAATAGGTGGAAACTGATAAAGGGGTGTCTAGAGCCTGAGCTACGAGCTGGAGTCTAGTCATAAAAGCATACGAAATGAAAGAATATGAAGCTTCCGGATCGAAAAGAATACGTGCAGGAAAGGAATTCACGAGGAACGTATCCTCCACTACGGCTCCGCTAGCTCCATAATCACGGGGAACTACTGCATATTCCCTGCCTGTGGCTGAAGGCTGCTCTACTGCTGGAGCTAGAGAATATGGGACAATCTGCCCCTGAGGAACCTCCTGAACTGCTCGAACCTGCCCCTTAGTCCTCTGTGCTGCTGGCGGTGCCTCAGGCCTCATCTGCTAGCCCTGACCTCTGCCCTGCTATTGCTGCTGCATCTAGTTTGGACTCTTGCCCTGCTAGGCTCCTGCTGGTGCGCTACGGCACTCCGATGCCTTATGTCTGACCTTGCAATAGTTAAAACAAACTCTCTGGAACTTGCGATGCTAATGCGCTCTCTGATCCTGCTGGGGTCCCTTTTTATGAGGGCCCTGCTGCTGCTGCTGAGGTCCAGATAAAGCTCTTCTGTCCTTACCTTTATCCCCAATCTGTCCTGTCTTGACCTTTCCTTCCTTATCCTTCTGGAACATGACAGTCTCTATCTCTTGTGATGTGGCTGCCTCAGCTATCTCTCGAATCGCATAGAACTTCCTCGAGACGAGGTATCGACGGAGATTAGGGCGCAGCCCTGGTAAGAACATCTGAGCCTGACGCTCTCCTGTCTGCCACATGCCCGTGAAGTACAGTAACTCCATGAACCTGCTCTTAAAATCTGCCACTGATATGTCCCCCTGAGTCAACCGGGACAACTCAAGCTCCTTTCCAGTCCGTGCTGCAAAAGAAATATACTACCTATCAAAGAAGTATGTGAAGTCCTCCCAAGTGAGGGTCATCCTCTGCTCTGGAGTAAACTGGAGTCGATACCATCTCCCGGTATCTCTCTTCAGACTGTATGATGCTAATCTCTGCTTCTGCACTGAGTCTAAATTGAGTATATCTAGGACATTACTCACATCCTCATTCCACTTATGGGCTACAAGTAGGTCTGATGAGCCTTAGAACTCCGGTGCTCTCATCTTCTGGTATCTCTCTACCATACGGAGCCAAGCCTCCTGCTCTGCGGTTCTACCCGGGACTGCTGGTGGAATAGCTGCAGGTGTAATCTCTGGGGATCTCTCTCTGATAGGAACTGCTGGTATCCCCTGCGGCTGAGCTACTGGTGATGGTGGTGGTGTTGGTAGTGTGATATGAGTCACCACAAGCTCCTCAATCGCTGCCATCCTAGCGACGATGGGAGCCATAAGATCTATAAGATATTGGGGAGCTTGCTGCGGCTCAGGTGGTGCCTGTTGTGGCTCGGGTTGAGCTGGCTGTGGCTCGGGTGGAGCCTGCTGGGACTATGCATGTCCAGCTCTCCGAGTACGAGGTCTATCACGTCCTGTCATCCCTGATCATAAGAAATAAGAGTTCATGAGTCAAAATAGACATATATACATAATGTATCACAATACGATTTTCACAACATATAGTATCCACACAAATAGTTTAAATTTACACAAAATAGTTGTCATAAAAAAATTTCTCAAATTTTTAGATATACGCATATATCGTCCTCACTCATGCTAGGAAATCCTTAGCGGACTCTATACATGAATCCTAAGAAACTCAATCCTAGCTCCACGACTCGACACAGGATGATCCTAAGGATACTAGAACTAGAGCTCTGATACCAACTGTGACGCTCCTAGGTTCACACATGGCTACAGTCCAAGGTGAAACCAAGAATGTCAAACCTGCCATGTACCGTACCGTGCAATAACATGTTTCACCATCATAATTTTTATCTCTCTAGTAGAGTCAATAACATGTATAGGTACAAAAACAAATAAAAGATAATACAAGAGATAACTGATAAAATGATAATGATCAAAATAATATTTTATCATCCAACATACAGAAATACAAAGTCAATGTCTGAAGTAAATAGACTAGAGTTCTCAACAAGTCTCAAATACAAAACATATGACTAAAGGAAATAAGGCACACAGCCTTTACAACATCTAGAATAAAGTCCTCAAATGTCTAAACAAAGTCTACAATGGAGCCCCAGAATAAAACATAGCTATAATAGACTACTGAACACTATAGTGCATCGCCATCAACCTGTGATTCTTCGGGCACCTGGCTCGTTACCTGAAAAGGGGGAGGGATAACGAACGTCAAAGCGCTAGCGAGAAACATTACAACCAACCCCAATGGAAAGGGCTCGTTGTATATGAAAAATATAGTTAATACATATAAATCTAAAATCATAAGTCCTAACAAAAGAGGATTTTAGTATTTAGAAATTTACAATACGAGCGTAGGTACGTCGAGCGAAATAATCCAAACAAGGAAACCCTCATGTATATACCTTGTATCTCAAATTGTAAATCTCTAAACACCAAACCCAAAATCTAATACAAGAATAATAATAAAGAGAAATACAACCCATCTCAGAATTTAAACATTGTGTCATATCATAACCTACATAAGTGTCATGTCATAAACTCATGTAGAAAGTCATATTTGAGGTTAAGACAGGTGTCCAAAACATGAACTAGATATAGTGAATGCCCAACACATGGATTGGAATAATATAGTTTGCTTATCATATGGACCAAGTGGGTAAATGTCCAACACGAGGACTGAAATGGATTATAGTCCAACATGAGAACTGAAATGGATTATAGTCCAATACGAGGACTGAACAAACTGTAAAAACATCGATGAGATATGTGAAAAGATATACTTATAAGAATTTCACACCCGTCTTGGTGTGCGATTCTAAACCGGTGTCCGCAGATCATCTATCATGCATAGATATATAGTAAAACTGAAATCTAATATCAGATAATCAAGGCAAATCCCTCGAACATGCGGAATATACCACAAAACCAACAGTGCACAAAAACTGTGTGGCGGTCGACCGCTAGGGCCCTCCGGTCGACCGTGCACGGAGCAGAAACTCACTGGGCTCAAAACTGTGCGGCGGTCGACCGCAGAGGTCACTCCGATCGACCGCGCATAGAGCAGAAACTTTATTGCTCAACTAAACGTCTCGCGGTCGACCGTCGCGCCCACCGCGGCCGACCGCGCAGAGAGCAGACAGACTCTGCCCTTCTGCGCGCCCAGCGATCGACCGCTGTATCCACCACGGTCGACCGCGAAATAGACAGAAGCCTAGTTAGGGTTTCTGTCAGCTTCGAAATGAATTCAGACTTGATAATTTTTTATGTTAACAAAAATCTAACATTTCTAATTGTCATATGGCAATAAGCAACGAGTTTAAACGTGAAAAAATTCATCACCAAGATCCTAACATACATATAAACATGATTTAAATATTTTTAAAACAGTAAAATAGGATTAACTCTTATTAACCATTTTTAGATCTAGATCTCTTTAATTAAAATTCGTTGGTGAGCTTTTAAAACATGATATACTTGATTTTTGCATCATATGCCATAATGATCTATAACTTATACATAAAATACGATTTAGGCTTGATTAAAACCGGATTAGAACTCAATAAAACATGAAAAACAAAAGGGCGTGAAGTTGGGCGAGATGTTACTCACCTCTGATGTGGACAAAGCTCCTAGATCTGCAGGAGAACGATCCCCTGTGCTGAATCACCCAGAAAATCCGCTGCAAATCCTTCAAAACTCCTCCAAAATCACCAAAAACAAAAACTAGGGTTTGAGGGGGGAGAGAGGGGCTAGGATTTCTGAGTTCTGATGAATAGAAGGCTCTCTCGGGTATAATAGTATATATACTAACCCCATAACCCGACCCGAAACCCGTTTAGACCCAAAACTGAGAAAACAAAACTGACTGTTGTGCGATCGACCGTCGCGCCCATTGCGGTCGACTGCACAACAGGAAAGAAAGCTCATGTGTGCCCGACTACTGTGCGGTCGACCGTCGCAACCATCGCGGTCGACCACACAACAGAAAAATAGTCTGTTGTGATTGTTTATCAACATGCTGGTCTATCCACTTGATTTCTCTTACATATGAACACTTGTTTGGTTCCCAAACACTACTTATCACATTCATCTATGATATATATATAATATTTATCACAAAAGAATTATTTATCACTAATAATTCACATAAATTTATTATATGTATGTATGTATATGTGCGTGCGTGTGTGTGTGTGTGTGTGTGTGTGTGTGTGTGTGTGTGTATACACGGGGTTCTAAATGCCTTGTACTGGTTGAGTGCTATTCTTCAATTGTTAAGAACTTGGTGAATAAGTGCCTAAGTTTTTGTGTCGAGAAACAATTCAGTCGAGCATTTAGAATTCATACCTTAGGCTTGTGTAGGATGACCTGAAGCCCTTTTTGGTAGAATGACAACCTTAGGGTTGAGTGCCTAGGTCTTACGAGATGCCTAGGTCTTCGATATCCTCGTATGGTTGGAAGACAGTTGTAGGAGTCGACCATAGGATTGGTGTCTTGGGTTTATTCCTAAAAATGTACCAATGGCTTGGAATTTGATTGAGGAGTTGAATGCCTATAACTCTTGAGAGTTAACTAGGTCTTTGGTAGTCTTATGTGGTGCCTAGGTCTTTGATATCCTCGTATGTTCGAAAGACGACTGTAGGAGTCGACCATAGGGTTGGTGCCTTAGGTTTATTCTTAAAAAGATACCAAGGGCTTGGAATTCGACTTAGGAGTCGAATGCCTAGAACTCTATGGAAGTTGACTAGGTCTTTGGCAGCCTTGAGGCTAAATGATAACCCAGAGGAGTGCCTAGGTCTTATGTGGTGCCTAGGTCTTCGATATCCCCGTATGGTCAAAAGACTACTGTAGGAGTCGACCATAGGATTGGTGCCTTGGGTTTATTCCTAAAAAGGTGCCAAGTGCTTGGGATTCGACTGAGAATTTGAATGCCTAGAACTCTATGGAAGTTGACTAGGTCTTTGGTAGCCTTGAGGCTAAATGACAACCCTAAGGTTGAGAGCCTAGGTCTTATGTGTTGCCTAGGTCTTCGATGTCCTCGTATGGTCGAAAGACGATTGTAGGAGTCGACCATAGGGTTGGTGCCTTGGGTTTATTCCTGAAAATGTACCTAGGGTTTGGAATTTGGCCAAGACTTGGCACTTCGAAGTGCGAGGCAGGAGTCAACCCATGTTTTGTAAGAATTTCATTTATATTGAAATTTACATTGTATGGGAAATATCTACCACATGCATCTAATGCTGAGGGGCGTTGAATACTTGATGTTTCTCCATTGTCTTTGTTCTGAAGGTAGTTTTGTGGAAGACGAGGTCGCCCGTATAAAACCTCTTTAATTGGATTTTGCTTTAACGGTAGCAAGTGACTCGTTGCTAAGTGATAACGAGTCATAAATTTATTTGCCATTTCATTTGCTAAGGCTCCTCTGAGTTCAAATCTTCGCCGAGGTCTTGAAGGCAAATGGTTGGTGTGCCAGCTTTGGCAAAAGAATTGCCCAGATGACATAAGTTGTCTTGGATGGCATTCTCCTGGTCGAGTTTGTGAGGGTTGGGGGCGCGACCAGAAGATACTAGGCATCTTTTGTGATGGAAATTCTCTTGGAGAGATAATCCATTAGCCGGTATTGTACTCCCTGGAAATGGCGAACCATAGTGGTTTTCTTGAAAGAGCGTCAAGAGTAGTAGGAGCTAGACCATCCTGGGGATGGAGAGGTCTCCCATGCAGGGATCATGCGAGTCACATGCTTTGACCACAAAAGCTTAGGTGACTTTTGCGGTGGAATTTTTCTGAGAGATACTCAAGAAGCCGGAGTTGTTCCTTCCAACAAGTTTGACCAGCTGATGAGCTTTGAGTTTTTCCCACAATCTCATCCCTGGGGAGCTGGAGTTGCTCTCTTCGGAACCATGGTGGTTTTCATGAAGAAGCATTGGAGGTAATGGGAGATCTTCCATTGTGTAGATGGTTACCTCAACAATTTTTCCCAAAATGGTTGCTATGGTTGCGGAGGAGTATGACTATGTCGACTTTCCACAGCCAAGACCAAACCTCATTAGCTTGGATGATACAACTCCGAACTCCATTTAGCTTAGATGACATAACTTCGGTGTTTGTTCTTCAAGGTGTGCAAGATCAAACCTTTATCCAGAACTTGGTGTGCCTTCTCGAAAAAGAGAGAAGGCCCCACAGCGGGCGTCGAACTGTTGATGACTAAGATCACAGAGTCAATCAGATCCAGGAGAGGATCGGTTTGCTCTGGACCTCGCTTAGAGTGAGGCAGAGGAGATTGATGAAGGGGGCCACCTCCTATCCCGACTTTATGCATGGTTCTTGAATTGGGGTATCCGATCATGCTGCACGGATAATGGAGACCTTGAAAGAGGAAGGGGACCAGTTCCCCCGTGGTTCCTCCGACGATCAAGTCAGATTAAGAGCTTGAGTGGGGAAGGGGAAGGTCCAGGAAAGAACTCATGTGCTTCTTGTATACAATGTGTCCTCTAGAGGGGTTAGATCGCTAGAGCTCTTAAGAGCCAGCTTGCTCGCGACCCTTAAGTTAGGGTCATACCTATATGTATCAAGGGGCGGATGGCAGATTGGTCATGTTTTGCTATGCACAGGAGGGCGGTGGCAAGGTGTGGATTGGATATTGAGTCAGCCTTTTTCTTGACAAGTATCGACTGGCGACTGGAAGAGAAGTCACTTCAGCATGGGAGATAAGCTCTCCCCATTTTCTGAGAAGTGATTAGTCGTTGCAGTGTGCAAGCTGGACTGTTGAGTAAGCCTTTACTTTACAAATGTCACTTGGTGGTTGGGTGAGAAGACACTTCGGTATTGGAGAGGATGTGATTGAGAGCATGGCAGGGGCACGCTGGCTAGTGAGTCAGGAAGACTGTCAGGGTTAGGGTCATGATGGGACCTGTCAATGGAAACTGTGGTGCTGACATGTTGTCAGAGGTGGGAAGCCGAGGCGATTATTATCCTTCGGGATGAATAAGAGGTTCTGCCCATTAAGTCGCCTTTGCGAGGTGTCGAATAGATAGTCTAGTGGACTTCAGGCGAGTCTTCCTAGATGAGAGGGCGGACTGATCCCGCTCTTCGAGTCGACACATGTGGTATTAGGTCAACGAGTCGGCGGAGTTAGGACCTCTGTTTGGACTTGGGCACTAAGTGGATTAGGGGCCGTGTTTGCTTAAGCTTGCCAGTTGCTTTATGGGGGAGTTATATTTTGAGCGAGTGGGAATACCATAACAATAGTCAAATCCCTATTTGACCGACTATTCATAAAAGCACTGTTATGATATGGGATTAATTATTTATAAACAATATCTTACATTCAATCACCTCTGGTATTATTTATTTTAGGTAACTCTTTTGCGCAGAACAATCCACATATTTGCTCATGCCTAAATTAAAATTCCATGAACATAAATAAAAAATAATTTTGAAACATCAAGATATTTTTTATTAATAAAATAAATTTTAAAAAATACTTTTTAAAACCACCCGCCAGTGGGAATTTTATAACTTTATGGGAATACATGACAAATTAACTCATCATAATGAGCATACTGGATCCTATCTAAATTTTCATCATTTCCCTAAATGAAATCTAGTAACCCAAGATCTCAGGTTATGTAGCGCTTGCTAAACAAGGTTAACAATCATATCAAAGTATACTAAATTATCAAATTGAAAATGATAATATCATCAGTCAAAGGGACCATGTATCAATTTGAATTCTCTATCTCCTAGGTAACTTGTCCTAGAAAAATTAAATATAGTCTGACACTATACACGTCACAATGTGTGCTTATGACATACACCCGGGAAAACCCTATTCCATGTGGTTGAGACCCGCCACTACATCTCACTTGTCGGTGTCATGCATAATAACCTATTATAACTAATTTATCATTTACTAGTTATATAAGTTAAGCACAGGTTTAAAAAATCTCTAAATTAGATCACATCTCCAAACAAGTGACCACCACAGTACATGATCTAACAAAATAATTTCTAAAGATACTATAACAATTATAGAAATGATACCCAAATTATATGTGCAATAAATTAATCTATTAATATTTTAAGAATATTACATAATTTATACTGAATGTTCAAGAGCATATAATCACTACTCTAGCAATACTTTCAACCCTCATCATAATTCCAAAGATGCCGTGCAGTTTGATATACTTCCAAAGCTTATCATAACTCCAAACATTTGGTGTAGTGAAAGGGTATTTATAGCAAAGACGACGAAACCTCTCTTTTTGCTGACCCTTGCACGTTTAGTTAAACGAAGTGAAGTACGGAAGACATTACTGGACTCAAAATAGATAAAACTATAGTTATCATTCAAGATCATATTATCCTACAAGGTCCTAAAATACATAGGAGACGAGAGTTATGGTTTGGTTCACCTGCAAGTTTGAATTCTCCCAATCTAGATCAGAGGTAACAACACAAGATCAGAGGTAAATACTGAGGGCTGGACCCACGAGTGTATCAGAAATAAATGGCTCCAAATAAATTCTTCAATGCTAAAGCTCTACCCGTACAATCTTTACAAGACAGAAGAAGGACATGGACTAAAAATCTACAACATGGGAAGTTAATTAGTCAGAATTTCTCATTAGCTCTCCATAGATAATATTAAAAAAGAAAAAAGAAAAAAAGGGCTATGGCTACTAACTAGCCTCAGTGAAGTTAAAACTTGAAAGAAAAATCAGAGCCAAAAAACTTTACAATTCTCTCAATCTAGATACTAAGACCCAAAGATGGACATGGAGAGATCCAAATTAATACTGCAGCCACTGGAGAAGCCTGAGCATTTTCTAGAGCTTGGAGATGATGAAGAAGAGACAATGCAGCTGCTCTCACTGGCTGAAGATGCATAATTACTCCCTTGATTGAGATTCAGTGACAAGGACAGAGACGGTGAAGAGTCATCATCCGCTTTCAGCTGACATCCATTTTCCTGTAATTTCCTCGTATTAGTACTTAATTGAGAAAAATATTTAGACGGTATCTTGTGTTTCCGAACGCAAAAGGCTTGCACCTCTTGATACGGGTTAGGCTGCATTCGGTGCTAATTCAGCACAAAACACAAAGGATATATGTCCAACAATATAAGAATTTGGATCCACTCAGCTTTTGTTTGACACTTAAAAAGAGTTCGGGCTTCAAATTTATATATAGAATCATGGAGAGTTACACTAATTCCATGTTCAGTCCAAACAAATCATCAGACCGCTAAATAATAGATCGCTGTGATTAAAGAAGTAGTTGGAGAAGAGCCAATCCTATGTACAAGGTCTAAGTCCATGATCAGGCCATATTGAGACGGAACTAGTTATGACATAATTTGGATGTATCAGCTGAAGGACAGACTGGACAGTTTTGTATTATGATTTTGTCTAACAGGGTGAAGCTTCTTCAAGATAGGATCTTCAGTGTAAATAGAAAATTAAAATTAACGTGAAAAAAGAATACCGCCTAAAATTGTTTTCTTAACTGTTTGGACTTGAGCACAAAAATAAAAAGCAAGTGACAGTCCCCTGCAAAACTTAGCCGCACTCTATCACGCACAATGAACAGTACTTGTAACATTTATTTACTCGATGGTTTATAGGTGTGCATGGGCCCAATCCTGAGGTATTAAAGTAGAAACTTACAATATAAGGGAAATTAAAACATTTTAAAATAATAATAATGATAAACAATACATTAAGTACTCCGCGAGAAACAAGCTAGTTGGTATAATTCACTACGCGATAGATGGAATCAGAAGGAATAATCAAAGGAAACGTTAAAATGATTGTCTAGTCCAAAAAAAAAATGTAAGCACTCAAATTGAACTAGCCATGCAATAGTTGACCTTTGACTTGTGACAAGCACCAATAAAGTTAGTCGGTCAAATGATGATTTCATGGAAGAAGACATTACAAAATTTATCATAAAAAAAGCTACAAAGCAAGATACTCAAAAAAAAAACATAATAATTCAAAGAGAGTGGTGGGGTAAATTTGGCCTCCTTTTGTTGTACCTTGAAAGAGTTAGATTCTTCTATAAAGTTAAAAAGATGATCATCTCCTTTCTCCATTGCCATTGCTTGCATGTAATCATAATACTTGTACTGCAGGGTGACTGCTTGATAGATTCCTTGGCTGCAATTCAAAGCTTTGAGAGATTAAGATGACAAGATAAGCAAAAAGTTATTTGTCTTTATATTGTAATATCATTACTTGCAACTGGAAAGCTAACCTTTTCAGAGTAGGGAGAGGATTGAGGTTTGAACAAGGGAAGAAACCAACATCATCATGTGGGGGATGCAAATCTGAGGAGAGATAAGAAACTATTTGAGAATTAAAAGTCTTAGTAAAAAATAATGCCATGATAAACTTCATTTTATTTTATTTTTTGGATTTTGAGAAATAAAGTTTATTTTACATTTTTTGGGATCTTGTGAAAAATAGTTGCACATTTAGAAAGTGTGAGCAAAAGGGTATTTGCGAAAAGCTAAAAATTTTGGAAGATGTGAGCTTCTTTGGGTTCACACATTTTGTCTTTTAAGGTTAAAAAATAGAAGAGGGAAAAAAAGAGTAAGCGTTGGTTGTGAAGTAACAACCCAAGTAAGGAGAAACAAAAGCACACCAACAAAGGATGAGCTCTGCAAACTAAACTTGCCAATTTGGATAAAGATGACATTGCTAAAGGTAGGTAGAAAATAAATGGGGAGGATCAAGACAAAAACAAAGTTTAAGAGGAAAAGAAAATAATCAAATGGTATTTATCATCCCCATTACCTTGCCTGCTAATGTCATTCCTCATGCTTCTATACATCTGGGGAAAAAAAGAGGTGACATAATCAGAAACAAGAGAATATATTTAAAAAGAGAAAATGAAATTAAATCACACCTGAAGATGGCTCTTGACATGAGAAATAGTGAGTCCTTTAATGTTCATCAACTGAAGAACAAGCTTTGGTGTAGCTTCTGAAGAGCAAAAAAATACCCATGAATATTTTTCAAAAAACGGGTAAAAGCTAAAACAAAAAATTGTAAAAAAAACATAGAAAGGAATAGGGAATCATACTATCTTGGCCTCCAAGAGTATCAATGGCATGAACAAAGAGACGATGGAGCTCAGGGGTCCATCTCAGCCTTGGAACTTTTGATCTATTGTATTGCCTCACTGAACCATTCCTCCCAAAACTCCCCATTTTCTCAATAAAAATGGGCTCTTTCTATGATCAAACACAGCAAGAAACAAACTTTTAATGCTTAAAAACCAATTTCCTTGATACCCACTTGCCTTCGTATCAAAATCTCATATGGGTCTCCTTCAAAACGCAAACTTTGAGAATATTTTCTTGCTTCTCTCTCTATAGAAGGCTCTGCAGATACTGCTGGTACCTGTAAATATATAGTTGGAGCTGTCTGGATTAAAGCAGCAGCCCTCTTCTCCAGTGTGAGGGAGCACAGATCACAAGGGTGTAGTTAGCTGAAGATTTTATAATTACTTAATCTTATATATAGTATATAATTATAGAGAGAGAAATAAAGAAAAGGAAGAG
>BQKN01064802.1:666769-701038 GCA_022839385.1 Asparagus kiusianus
GAGAGAAACTTACCACAAAACTACAAAAACATGTAGCTGCTAGGGGGGAGAAACTTACCACAAAACTACAAAAACATGTAGCTGCTACGTTCTGATATACCCTAATGCGTTACATTATGAAAAAGAAGGAAAGCTTTTACTTTTACATGAAGGCCCTTGTACATATTCTCTTTGCATGTTTATGCTTTTAGACAAAGTGTGTGAACTTATGAGGATATATGGTCCGTGACATGCAAAATTACGGAGCTACGAATATACATGAAGGCACCATCACTTTTGTGAAGCCAATTTTGTTTAATACATGTTTTGAAATTAAATAAATGATTTAAATCATGTTAGAATTAGATCATTCATTAGAAGAGATGGACTATGCTAATTTACTTAGGTTGAAATGGCCGTAAACAAATTCAACTTGTTTAAGTCATAAGTCCAAACATTTAAATGCATTTATTTAATTGTTTTTATGATATGCCAGAATTGTTGTGCGCAGCGGAACTCGAATCACACGAAAGTGCACGAACAAGAACGAGAAAGATCACAACCAAAACACAAGCACAAATCACAATCACAGCAAGACAAACCAAATTTACGTGGTTCGGCAAGTTGTCTACGTCCACGGAGCAAGGATGGGGGAGTTCTTACTATTAGAAATCAAGAAAATACAAATAGTGTTACAAATTTTATCAATAAATCCTAGAACAAAGCTCTCTTGATCTCTCACAAATCCTCCCACAAAGGGTGCACAATACTCTCTCAAAAGTCTGCTCAAAAACATCCTTGCTTAACCCTAATTAATCAGGTTTAGGGTTATATACCAACAGCAAACAAAACGAGTCAGAAACCTAAACTTAACTTAGACCCGATGCGCGGTCGATCGCCACGATCAACTATACACCCACGACAAAAAACAAATCACCTACAGGGTACTCACGGTCGACCGCGGCGGTCGACTGAATCAATTCCCGAGACATAAAATCGATTACAGGGTCTATACGGTCGACCAAGGTAGTCGACCGTCTCAACTCCAGAAAGCAGCTCAAGACTTGTGCATGTTTCCGATCGACCGCAACTGACTCGTTGTCGACTGGCCAAAGCTTCTTGAACATTTTCCTGCTGATTTTTCAGAACAGTTCTTCGCTGTGTTCGTCACTTCTACAAATCTCCATCTCGGTAAAGTTTCTTCCAAAACTGAGCCGATACCAAAGTATCCAAATATCCTACTTGTTGAATCCTGTACGAAGTGGAATCAACCCACGACAACAAACTCAATCCACAACAAGTCGGGAACCTAAACGATAGCTCAAACAATCTCCCCCCATCGAAATCAACAAATCCAACCCGGTTGCATCGAAAAGACTGTCTACGTATCCTTTTACCCAATGAATCAAGCCAAACATAGTTCACCCAAATAGCCTCCAAATGCCCTCAACATTGAAGAATGTTCAATAACTTCAAACAATGACCAAATTTTACACATGAAATAACTTTGGTCAACATATCCTCAGGGTTATCCTTCGTGTGGATTTTCTCCAATATGACATCTCCATCATCCAAAAAATCACGAACAAAGTAGAATCTGACATCAATATACTTCGTGCGTGCATGATAAACCTAGTTTTTTGTCAAATAGATAGCTGACATACTATTACAATATATCCGAATAATCTCCTGTGTAATCCCCAAGTCCTTTTAACAATCCATGCAACCACAAAGCCTCCTTCACAGCTTCAGTCACTGCCATATACTCCGTCTCTGTAGTAGAGAGAGCTACTGTAGACTGAAGTGTACATCTCCAACATACCGGTGCTCCTGCCAATGTAAACACATATCCTAAAATAGACCGACGCTTGTCAAGATCCCCCGCATAATCTGAATCAACGTAGCTAATTGTTATCCTTCCCATTCTTCTCATTCTTCTGAAAAATCAAACTAACATCCATGGTGCCTTTAACATACAATAGAATCCACTTCACGGCCTCCCAATGATCATTCCCGGAGTCGTGCATATAACTCGATACCATACTCATGGCATGTGAGAGATATGCATGACCTCGTACACACTATTGCATACATCAAGCTACCTACCACACTGGCATATGAAACCTTTGATATATAATCTTTGTCCTCAACTGAAACAGGTGATATTAAAGCTAAAAACTTGAAGTGGGGAGCCAATGGAGTGCTAAATGCTTTTGCATTACCATCAAAGCTAATTTTCTTTAATATCTTATGCAAGTAACTCCTCTGTGTAAGCTTCAATCTCCCCTTCACCCTATCTCTCTCGATCTTCATACCCAATATCTTCTTAGCTTTTCCAAAATCCTTCATCTCAAACTCGGATGATGGTCCCTATTTTAACTTTCGAATAGCCGAAGAATTCCTGAAAGCAATAAGCATATCATCAACATATAATAATAAATATTTATACTTACCATCCTGTAGCTTGTGCATATAAACATATGGGTCATATGGGCTCCTCGTGTATCCATGTCTAATCATGAAGCTGTCAAATATCTTGTACGACTGTCACGATGATTGTTTCAAACTATAAAAAGACTTCTTCGGCTTGCACACCAAATCTTCCTTTCCTGCAGCTTTGAATTGCAAAGGCTGTGTCATGTAGATCTTCTCATCTAAATCTCTGTGTAGAAAGGTTGTATTAACATCCATCTGGACCAAATTCAAATCCAGCTGTGTCACCAATACTAATAAACTCTGAATCGACAAATACTTCACAACGGGTAAAAATGCCTCATTGTAATCAACGTCCTTAAGTTGTGCATATCCATTGGCAACCAATTTGCCTTTGTACCTAATGTCCTCAATAGAAGATCCCTCTTTCTTCGCATATACCCACTTGTAACCAATAGCTTTTTTCCCATATGTAGCTTTGTAAGTTCCCAAGTATCGTTCTTTCGAAGAGACCGTATCTCCTCCTCCATATCTTCCCTCCACCTGATCGAATCAGTGCTAGACTCTGCCTCCCTGAATGTAGAAGGAACCATATCATTAACGACCTCCATTGATAAATCATATGCAACCATGACATCATTGTATCTAGCTGGACGACGAATTACCCTTCTAGGTCTATTTGCTGCAATGAACTCCTGAACATGACCATGTTCGTAAATCTCACCATCCACTGTATCCTCTAAATGCTTGTCTGTCATCTCATCTCCTTCTAGTGTTACCTCTGTAGGAGCCTCAATGGATACAATGCTATCTGGAGTGGGTAGAGTTACATCATCCTCCACCAGCTATGATATCCTACTAATCTGGTCTTCCTCCAGCTGTTGAGGAATTTGAGGTCTCATCATGTACGCCTAATCAAATATGACACCTCTGCTAATGACTATCTTCTTATTCTGTGGATCCCATAACTTAAAACATTTAACACCTTCTCTAAATCCTATAAAGATTGCTTTCCTCGCCCTCAGATTCAATTTTCCATCATTGATATGATAATAAGCAGGACACCTGAATGTTTGAAGCGACTCATAGTCACTAGCCATCGAACCAGACCAACGCTCCATAGGAGTCTTCCTCTATATCGTAGTGCACGACAACCTATTAACGAGATGACTCACGTAAACTAACACATTGGCCCAAAAGGATCTAGGCAATCCACTCTGTGTTATTATACATTGTACCTTCTCTAGCAATGTATGGTTCAAACTCTTAGCCACCCTGTTTTGTTACGGTATCTCTCAAACTGTGAAGTGACGCCTAATTCCGTCACCCCGGCAAAACTGTAGAAATAGATCACTCTTGTACTCTCCACCGTTATCTAAACGAACAGTCTTCACCTTTCTACCTATCTTTAACTCCACTTTCTTCTTCCACTTCACAAAAATATCCAGGACCTCATGTTTATGCTTTATTGTATATACCCAATTTCTCCTAGAATATTCATCAATGAAAGTAACAAAATAGTTGGCCCCACCAAGTAATGTGTGCTTGGAAGGGCCATAAACATCTATGTGAATGTAATCCAATATACCTTGGGTATTATGAATAACGGTGTCAAACTTCACTCTAGTCTTCTTTTCAAGTACATAATGCTCACACAGCTCCATCTTGTAGGTTTTGGCACCTTTTAATAGCCCCTATTTTGCCAATGTCTGCAGAAACTTATCACCAGTGTGTCCTAAACGCATGTGTCATAAGCTGGTAGTATCCTCTTTTATAGTGATAGAAGCTGCCAGACCCCTGTAACTGTCTTGCCCTTTAAGTAGTATAGGTTATTTTTCCTGACACATCGCATCACCACCATAGAACCCTTTGTGATCTTCACAGTAGCATACTCTAAGATCACCCGATAACATGCAGCCTCCAAAGTACTAAGAGAAATGATGTTCTTCATCAACTGCGACACGAACCTCACTTCTTTCAACTCCCTAACCACTCTGTTATGCATCCGGACTGAACCAATACCACCAATAGGACATACGTGATTATTACCCATAAGCACAACATCCTTTCTTTCTAGCTCCTCAAAGCTGGGGGAACCAATCTCTCCTAGAGCAAATATGATATGTGACTCCTGAATCCAACATCTACTCCGTAGATTCGGCATAGCAAACCGATGCTAGTGCAGTGCATGAATAGCCTAAAGAATCTGAATCTGAATGTTCGCTAACAGTTTTTATAACATTCACTTCTGAAGCTTGTACAGCTTTCCCCTTGTTCTTCCCGGCTTTGTCCTTCAACTTTGGGCAGTCGATCTTCCAATGTCCCTCTTCTTTACAAAAACGATATTGATTTCTACCAACACTCTTATAGTCACCTCTATTCTTCGATTTTGAGCGGTTGACTTGACGACGGTTTGGACTACGGCCTCGAACTGCTAATGCATCTCCCAATACATTCTCAGAGGGTTTGCCATCATTCTTTCTCAACTGATAATTCACTAACACCGAGATCACCTCCTTATAGCTAACAATAGTTTTTCCATTGATCATAGTGAGAAAAAACGTACCATAATCATCATCCGGTAACAAACACAAAAATAGTATCGCCTTGTCTTCATCCTCAACCATGATGTCCACATTGGCCATATCTGAAAATAACTTCGTGAAGTTGTTGACATGCTCCCTAATGGAAACTTCCCTCTTCATCTTGAACGGGTAAACTTTTTTCTTCAAATGAAGCCAATTCTCAATGCTCTTCGTAAGATACTTCTCATTGAGCGGTTCTCACAATCTCTTCGCCGACGTCTCGTTCATCACATCATAAATAAGATCCAGTGTCAAGCATGACCGAATAAATCCACAAGTCCTATTGTTCATCTTTTTCCAAACCTTATCATTCATCTCAGCTGGTCTCTCTTGTAACTCAAGAGTCTCCTCTAAATTCTGTGCATCCAACTTATCCATTACTTGGCACCTCCACAAACTGAAATTGATCTTGTCATCGAACTTCAGAATATTAATCTTCGTATTATTGATGCTTAGACTTGTATCGCCTTCGTAAGAGATGAACCTGATGTGCTTGCTTCTCCTATGTTATAGATCTAACTCTCCAAATAAGAATCTTTCAGCGAATCCTTTGAACAAGCCCCAAGCCAAACCCGAAGCTCTGATACCACTTGTTATGCGCAACAAACTCAAATCACACGAAAGTGCACGAACAAGAATGAGAAAGATCACAACCAAAACATAAGCACCAATCACAATCACGGCAAGATAAACCAAATTTATGTGGTTCGATAAGTTGCCTACATCCACAGGGTAAGGAATGGGGAGTTCTTACTATTAGAAATAAAGAGAATACAAATAGGGTTACAAATCCCACTAATAAACCCTAGAACAAATCTCTCTATATCTCTTACAAATCCTCCCACAAAGGGTGCACAATACTCTCTCAAAAGTCTGCTAAAAAACATTCTTGCTTAACCCTAATTAATCAGGTTTAGGATTATATATCAACAGCAAATGAAATGGGTCAGAAACCTGAACTTAACTCAGACCCGATACACGGTCGACCGTCACATGATGATCGACAGCACACCCACGACAGAAAACAAATCACTTACAGGGTCCTCACGATCGACCGCGACGGTCGACCGAATTGATTCTCAGGCATAAATCGATTATAGAGGTCTATACAGTCGACCGCGGTAGTCGACCACGGCAGTTGACCGTCTCAACTCCAGAAAGCAGCTCAGGCCTCGTACATGTTTTCGGTCGACCGTAGCTGACTCGTAGTCTACTGACCAGCTTCCTGAACATTTTCCTGCTGATTTTTCTGAATAGTTCTTCGCCGTGTTCATCACTTCTACAAGAATTATATTTCATATCTTTAGTAAATCAAACCTACTATTGAAATTGAACTATAAGGATATCGAACACTCTAACTGTTATGGTATTTTCTGTCGCCAAAGTACTATCCTTTACGAGCAACGGATAGGTGTCCCCCTGCTTGCACTGCTCAAGTCAGATTGACGGTCAAAACAACCAAGGATCCCAACGTAGCAACCCGTACAGTCGACATCTCCTTATGTCAACACGAATGGCGGTACTTGTCGGTTCTCTTGTCGAAGACGACTCGCAACAAGCCCACTCGACTAGTTATTCGACGCCTCACGAGGTGGACTCGAAAGGGTTTACTTCTCGACGAAGCTAATAAAGAACTTCAGCCTCGAGCTTCTCCCGCTAACAACACGTTGGCGTCGCATTTAATTGCTTGGCAGACGCATCATACCTCTAACCCCGATTGTCTTCATGACTCATCAGACCACGTCAGCACCGTCATGTCTCTGATCACTTCTTATTTAATGCTGAGGTGATCTCTTCTCCACTCGTCGACCTGCACGTGTAAAGTAGGTGTTGACGCAGTCGCCAGCCCATACCTACTCACTGCCATCCTATGCTCAGCCGAAGTGTCCATTCTACCCCTTCCATCATGACTATAAATAGAAGTACAATTCTTAACTTAAGGGGAGTTTTTAGAATACCTGCTAATTATACTATACTACACACAAGAACTCTCACAATTCTTTATTTTACTCACTCAAGTTCACCAGCTGACTTGATCGTCGGATGTACAACGGGGGAACCAAGTCCCGTCCTCTTACGAATTTCTATTTTGTGCAGGCTGAAAGCCACTCTACTCAAAATCAGATATTCGGAGAAGTGAGCGACCCCTAATCAACCACACCCTGATATATTTAACTGTTTGGTTACCCATCATCAACACTAACAAAAGAAAGAGACGTCTTATCCTCTATATTAATAATGTTATTTTCACTTTGTTAGCTCCTTTAGCAAACCTCAATTTCTATTGAAAACTTATAAAATGATGGTAAATGAATTATTGAAATAAACGAGAAGTTGACCCTAGAATTTAATTAAAATATAAGATTATTTGTGGGCAAAGTTGATTAGACATTGATTACAGTGTGTGTGTATTGGAGGAAAAAACACCTACTACGTATGACTTATTCAATACAACTAATTAATCAGTCATATCACAACAGTAACGGTGCAACATGTGTTGTATGTGTAAAATAAGTTAGGACTCTTAAATTTAATACTCAAATGACTAAATCCAACAATCAAGTTCATAAAACGATATCAAATTTTATCTTTCTACAGAACAAAATAAGTTAGTATACATCTTGTCCCCTATTAGACCTCCTGAAATTTAGTCTTCTTTCATTCTGTGAGGAATTAATTGCTAATTACCAAACCTATTTTTAAACGGAAGTGTTGAACTTACAATATCTTGAATTTTATAAGTTTTTATAAGATAGATTATCAAGCAAAAAAGTATAATTTTATCAGTAATTTTGCGAGAAAATCCAAGATGAGAAGATCACATCGATCACAATTGCCAGATGAGATCTCCTTCAAAGCAAACAATAATAACCATCACTGGACCTTTTGACCAAAGAGAGGGAAGAGGAGAGAGAAAGAAATATATATATATTGAGAAAGAGAGAGAGAGAGAGAGTATAATGTTTTTGAGCAGCCATCGTTGCCCTATGATCACACGAAAGGAGCAGGGAAAAAACGGCTACAGAATCTCTGCACACACGATTTTCTTATCATATTTCGTAGCTCTACTAACCTAATCCCTACAACATAAAACCTTACTTAATTAATTTAGATTATTCATCTACAAAATATTAATTTCAAATACAAACCAGACAAATATCAACTAATTAATGGTATTAATGCTGAATGGTCAATAAGAGATGGCCCATATGTACACTATCTCTCACTCTTTCGTGTCACAGAGTCAACTATTTGTAGGTAGTAGTAGATGGGACCCATGAGTGAAAACCCTAACCCTAAACCCTAACCTAGAATGAATAGAAGAGGGTTTGAGCTCTAAACCCAAAAATTCTAGAGAAAGAGAAGGGTGACATCAGTTGCTCTGTGTTTTCCAGAGGGGACTACACTGTGCTTTCAAACCAAATCAAATCAAAGATTCTCAACCCTAAAGTATCACCTTTTTTCTTTTTGGAGTAGGATTTTATGTGCATTTATACGATTTCCCCTTACAAGTTAATTAACTAGCATTAAATTTGATTTATTTCTTCTAGGAAATTCAAGATATTGAAAACTTGTTGGGCAATTGATGACAAAGAATAAAATTTATACCTAATGTCGTTTGTGAGATAATGCATGTTAACTCTTGTTAGACGCTGCAAAATTTCTCAGAATTAGTAAATAATAGTTGTTTGATTTAAAGAGATTGTTGTAATGTTTTTTTTCTCCAAGGTATTTCAATGCAGACTTTATTTTCAGATGAAAAAATAGTTCCATAAACATCAATTTGGCATTATTAAGATGTAACCTTGTAAGCACTAATCTCTCGATAACCCCTCTTACATAAATCTTTTTTTGCACATGTGGTATTTAGGCTTTCACCTTGTTTGTTAAGCAGTGTTTAGCATATAGCAAAATAATGAAAAATCATTAATGAAATATTTCTATACTTTATTGGTTAAAATTGATCAATATCAATATCATATTATTTTCATAGCGCAATAACAAAGAAACCTTTATGGGAGCTCAATTAAAACACTATAAATAAATAATATCAAAGAGTAAAAACATCAACTAACCGAATGATGTGCATTACATGAAGATTAAATTATGGAACGGTGCTAGAGTGGCATCTATCTATGTATATACGGCTATATGATGATCCAAACGAGGGCAATCCAAAAAATGAATGAGTGATGAACATGTCCTCTTTCTTATTATGGTTAAAAGGGCAAAAATGTAATTTAATAAAAGAGATTTACCCCATTATTTTAGAATATGCTATCCATATTTTACCATATACATAGATAAGGCCCTATACAATTAATATTTTTTTTCTTTGTTGTTTCTAGAACATGCTAGTCAATATTTTTTCAGAAAACACAGATAAAGTCTATATAATTTTTTTTATAACCAAAAGTCTATATAATTATATAAAATTAAATAAATATTACTGTTGATGTACTAGTGATCACACAGTCAATATGTATCCGTGTTTGGATGAGTCTGTTAGGGATGGATAAGGGGCCGTTTTTTCCCCGATTTTATGTCTGGTTATTTGAGCAGGGAATCTGAAAGATCTGTATAATAAGTAGAGGCTCGTAAGAGGATGGTGTTTAGTTCCCCCGTTGTACCTCCGACGATCAAGTTAGATGATGAACTTGAGTGGGGTAGAATAAGAACTATGTGTGTGTGTGCAGTATGTCTGCTTAGGGATCAGATTTGTGAAAAAGTAAGAAAACGATATTCCCCCATAAAGGAAGAATAGTACATGTATTTATACCTAGGGTATAAGAGTAGATCAGTCACTTCGACCGAGCACTAAGATGTGGTGGCGAAATGTGGGTTGGCGGCTGCGTCAGCACCTGCTTTACAGGTTACGACAGGCTAGTGGGGGATGAATCACTTCGGCATTAAACGAGAAGTGATGGACGGCATGGCTATGCCCACGTGATCCGATGAGTCGTGATGGCTATCAGGGCTAGGGGCATGATGTGCCTGACATGCATTAAATGCAATGTTGACACGTTGCCAGTGAGGATAGGCTCGAGGCAGAAATTGTCCTTTAGCTTTGCCGAGAAGTAACGCCTTCCGAGTCGGCTTTGCAAAGCATCTGGCAAGTGGTTGAATGTGTTAGTTCTCTTATTTTGATGATAATTTACAAACATCATTATTGGTGCTAATTGCTTGTTGAGTTATATTGTGTAGATTACAATTTACAAGGAAGTTAGTGCCAATGTTGGAGGATTGGATGGAACAAAGAGTTACAACGATGATATTTATGGAGGTGGAGGCAATATGGTGAAGCAAAGGTTTCAAGAGAACAATACAATAGAGAAGCTTCATCAAAATATATATGAGCAAATATCAAGACCAAAAAATTGTATTCATATATGTGAGATATTTCATCTTTTTCTTTCTCTCTAGTGCTTGATGTAGACAAGTTATTGGGTTAATAATATTTGAAGCTCAGGGTTCACACACACACATTCATATAAACATGTTTTTGACTATTTTTGAAAAATGAGTAGTTTTTACAATTGGGAAATGATTTTCAAAAATTCTTTTTCTAACATGTTCAAAATCATGTTTATAAACATTTCTCAAAGTTTTATAATTTTTGAAATTTATTTGTTATTTTATTTTGAATTTACAAAGTCAAATTTTCAACTAATATCAAATTCCTGTATGTACATGTTTTCAGTCAACCGGGCCTTGGCCGTCGGTCGACCGACCAGAGTAGTTGTTTCCATGACCTTATAGATAGTCACCTTCAGTCGGCCGATTTAAATTGAGCGAATGACCGATGACTGAGGGTCGATCGATCGGAACAACATTGTCGGTCGACCGGACATAATCCATCGGTCGACCGGATCTACTGTAATGACTAGTTTTTGTACCACCTGATTTTTTTGGATTTTGGTACTTGTTTGAGATTTGGGCTATTGTTTAGGGTTTCTGTATATACCACATTTCTCTTTTCACTTTAGTAATTAATTTAGCAAGAGAAAAATCTTAAGTTTAGTTTTCTAAGTGTTCTTAAGCTCAAACTTTCAATTCTTAATCCTCAATTGTGTTTAAGCCTTTGTTTTTCTCACATCCACACTCCACAACCCTTGAGCTTTATTTGTTCTTCACTTAATCCTTGTCATAGGCTTGTTGTGAGAGTTTTTACTTCTTTCATTTTGATTGTGTGGTGAGATTGATCTCGAGGGGATCACTTGTGTAGATTGTCAGATCTCAAGAGGAGATCATTGTAAGACATTTTCGGTTTCTAAACCGGGTGTGATAATAAAGTTACCATCGGGAGAGGTAGTCGGGAACGTAGGTCGGAGGACCGAACCTCGTGAATATATCGCTTGTCTCTATTGGCCAACTATTCTCTAAACTCTTTCTCTATTTATTGCCTTTGCATTTAATTTGGTTGGTGTGTTGCATTGAAAATTTTAATTGCACATTTATTGTAACATTACCCTATTCACCCCCTCTAGGGAAATTTCAGTAGACTCGTGGTGAGTTGTCTTCAACAAAGGGGGCGACAAGTACCGCCTTTCGAGTTGACATGACGGGATGTTGACTCGACAAGTCGGCTGAGTTGTCGTCCCTATTGGTCTATGATCGCCAAGTTGATTGGAGCATAACATGCAAATGTATACTTGTTCATTGTTCGGTACTAAGTTTCACTCGGGTGAATGGGAACACCATAACAGTTGGCCCTTTTCGCTTAGAGTTGTCTTTAGTGGGGTATGAGTGATATACAATAAAAAATTGCTTTGGACGAACGTAGGTGCTTTGAATGAGAACTGAAAAGTCACTTCAGAAGCGACATGGTTAATGTCATCATATGTCCTCTTTACTACCACAACTCCACTTTCTTAGCAGATTATGAGCTATTCGAGGTGAGTGGGTTGCGTTTCGATCTCAGAGAGGATGTTTCGGCTTCTGGGAATTAATCCTAGTCGTTAGATAGAGTTGGATCCAACAGTTTGAATTCCCATAGTTAAAAAGCCTGTTGTATATATATAGGAATAGGGTCATAAAAGTGGTGGTTGCTCTCCTTTCAAATTCTCTTAAGAACTTAAAAAGTCTTCTCCGATCATCTCTTTCGACGATCACCTCCGCAACCACCAATGGTATATGATCTTGTTGATCGTCGAGCTCTTTTGGTGGGGACTCACTCCAAGGTGACTCTGGCCCAGAAGAGGGCGATATACAAGAAGTTGATGTTCCTGAGGAGTATAGGCTGTTGGCTCCGACGATGTCGAAAGCCATATTTGACCATGGATCACAGAAAGGTCCACTTTACTTGAGGCATCTGGAATTTGGTCTCCAGTTGCCTCTGCATCCCTTCTTTAAGCAAGTATTCACTAAGCTGGGGTATCGCTGGTGAAGATGAAGCTAACGCCATCGCTATCCTGGTAGGGTTCTTCGTAATCTACCACTGGGTAGGGATAAGGCCATTCTTGCAGGTCTCAAGTCGGTTGGTGGTGGTGAAGGTGAACCAGAATAAGCCCCACTTCCAATTTCAGATGATGGGGAAGTTCAGGCTTATCCCCGACCTTCCAGATTCACATAAGAACTAGAAGGAGAAGCTCATCTAGGTCGTGGGGGACGGCCTGAAGTTGGGCTACTCTAACTGGCCCAAAATAAGGAGGGACACACTCGCGGGAGGCGAGCTATCTACAGATGAGAAGGTGGCGCTTGACTTGATCAAGTCATACATTGGCTCTCATCGAGTTGACCATCTTCTCGACTTATCGGTCTGTGAGTTGCTAGCATGTCAGTTGTCCTTGCTATCACCCAGGACCATAATAGAGCTTCAACCTTCATTGTAGGGGGGTCGGAAGCGGCATCAGCACCTACTGTTTCTTAGCTGTTCCTCTGGAGGAGTCGCCTATGAGGCCTGCAAAGCATCTTCGTTAGGACATTCCCCCAATGGAGGTTGAGGTAGCCGAGGAGGAGGAAACCCCTGCCCCCATCCATAGGCGGAGGAGAAGGCCAAGAGGGGAAGATGAGGAACATGAGGTACAAGCGGCGACAGAGAGGATGGAGACAGAGGTCATCCATCTAGATGAGTCTTCTCCTAGCAAGCCGGTCGGGGCTCCTCAAGGAGAGGGACCCGAGACTAGAGCTGGTGCTGGTGAAGCGAAGTCGTCAGCTTATCATGACAAGTCATCCCGCTATAAAAAGGAGCCGGCTGAGGAGGAGACGAAGCTTCCCGTAGGGCTACAATATCCCTTCTTCCATCGTGGAGATGAGATTGAAGAAGAGGAATGGAAGAAAATGTGTGACTACCTCATTGGGACTTCTAAGGGCGACCGACGATATGTGCAGGAACCCTATCCTGAGTACCGCTTTGAGGGTACTTACCATCTTGATGCCAAGGGGACTATCCTTAGCTCTTAAGTAACTCAGTCAAAGGCTGTCGAGCAATACTATCTTCCTCAAGATGATGAGTTCTTGAAGGGAGTCCCCAATGTTGGCCTCCACTTGAGCCTCCGAAGCTATCTGGTTCGAGGCACTCTGGTGGAGCAAGAGATATTTGGATGGATGGAGCACATCCGGACATCCTATCTCAAGCTCTTTGGGGGAGGTTGAGTCCCTGAGGGCTAGCAGAGGGGTCAACTCGAGGCGGGCTACTGTGGCGCTAGCTCCAGAAGCCACCAAGGTCAAGAAGCTTAGGCAAGAGCTAGAAGGAGAGCTGAAGGAAGGCCGAGGGACTCGGTGAGGCTCTCCAGGAGAGGGACCATGCTAAGGCGCAGGTCAAGATGGAGAAGCTGGTGGCAGTGCATACACAACGTTAATTTTCCGAGAAGCAGGCAGAGCTCACCAAGCTTCAAGGGAAAATCACCCACCTCAAGTCTGATGCTTACTGTCAGGAGGTTGTCGGGGAGTATTGCTAGAGCTTAACCAGAAAGACCGAAGTGGTGGTAGCTTGCAAGGTCAAGTACGACTATCTATCGGCACAACTCTCAGTCGAGACGAGGAACCCACCTGATCGCTTCCACTACCCTCCCATCATGGCCAATTGTCTGGATGAGTTGGTAGAGGTGGAAACACTTAGGGGAGGACTCAATCTAGTTGAGGATGAGGATGACTCGAGACCAATCGGACAAAGGGGGAGACTGCTCGACTCCTCCAGTGACTGCATCCCGAGGATCCATGCCTGCGACTCTAGGAGTTAGACTGGACTTCTCTTAGCCTCCTATGACCTTCCCACCTCTTGGCTTTTGTATTATATAAATGTACACCTTGTATCTTGTAAATATTCCTTATAGATAAATAAAGAAATATTTTTGACTTTGAAATTACTTTTCTGTGTTGTACAATTCTAATGTGTTTGCTGAATGACTTTGCTACAGTATAGATTTATGAACTAAGTGCTGACTTGAGGAGGCTCGTCCTTCATTTAGAGGAGACATCTTGACTTAGAGCTATCACTTTTGATGCATTAGTTTTTTGTCTAAGTATTGAACTAATCTGGTTGATTACTCTGGTAGTCAACGTTTGAGCTTTTTCAAGCGAGTGTTTAAGGAGTACTCTATGAAATCTTTTGTCACCTGTTGAGGGTCGACTAAGAACTAGTCGACTACTCGCCGAACAAGTGTCATTTAGTGAGCTTCTAGAGGCCTTTATTGGGCAGGTGAGATATCACTATTTGAAACAACATGATGAAGTTGGTAGATGTTAGAGAATTATGGCGTCCCTTCGATTTTCGGGCGAAGAGGCATGGAGTAAAGAGGGGCGGCGCTTCGAATTTTGAGTAAACCATATTGAGATTTTTAGGTGAATCTCGCTCATTTATTTTGAAATGAGACAACCGTCCAGATTAACCTATGTGTCCCTCTGGAATGCTATAAATAGCTCGCTGGGGGTGAAGAGGAATTCTTTATGAACTCTTGTCCTAAGAAATCTCCGGCGCTTATCTCTTTCAATCTTCATAATTCTTCTCGCAAAAAACCATTCAATGGCTTCTCAAGCTTCCACTACTGGCCGTAATGAGGAGAGGTTGCTCTTCTCTAGCCCATCTGCTCGAAAGTCTGCATTGGAGAGCTCGAGCAATATTATGATCTCTTTGACATCCCTAAGGCCTTCACACTAGCAACGCCTAATAGGGATGAGCTGGTGTACCGTCACGGTAAGAATCGAGAGGCGTTGTATCTTACTCATCTTGAGTATGGTCTACGGCTACTTGGGGGTTTCCCCCTCTTAATTTACCCCAAACACTATTGGGATTCTGGTGAGCTTTGTTGTCATTTGTCGCCGGGTCGGTCTCAATGTGACTGCTTGGGCATCTAGTCGGTGTTAATTCGACTAGGAGGGACCCATACTATTTCTTCCACTATAGTGAAAATTTTAAGCTTGTCATAGACTCTCCAGAGTCTAATAGGGACTAGAAAAAGCGGTTCGTGTAGGTCTTCGGGGCTGACGGCATCCATGGTTACCCTAATTTGCCTGAAGTGACAAAGGACGTGTTAGTGCCCTGCGTACTTGACCGTGAGGAGAGGCGACAACTAGAGAAGATCCATTCCCATGCCAGATCCTGAGAGAGGGACAATCTCTTCAAGACAACATCTCTCTGAGCAGCGGGCGTGTCCATGACTTTGTCCTCCACTGCTGAACAGGCGATGCCAAGTCTGCTGCCCCCCAAAAAAAGTGATAAGAGGAATTCGAGGGGGGAGTCGGGCTCGGTCTCGTTTCTCCCCCCTAATTCTCTTCCTACGCCAGATGATCTCTACCTCCCCCCACCCCCCCCTCCCCCGACCCGAGTCTCCTGCTGCCTTGATCTCTTAAAGGAGATCGAAGTGAGTGGAACAGAGTTAAATCTAACTTTGGATGACGGCGGTGACGAGTCAGGGGATGATCTCGAAGAAGACCCTCCTCACTTCCTCTTCTACTACTAGCACCCTGGGCCCTACTGGTTGCATCGTTGAAGCTCCTGGTGACTCTGCTACTATCGCCGAGGACCTCCCAAGCCCGACTCCCAGATCTGGCCGAGAGATCTAATGGCTTATGCATATCTTTTCTTTTTTTGTAAATATCAACATGCCTTGTTGTAAATAGACATGGATATTGTAATAAATCTTGTAATAAACTTTGTTGGAATAAAGATTGACTTTGCATTGATTTTGGAATCAGCCTTCATTTATTCCTTGTTCTTGCTTTGTTAGCTTGTTGCTTTGTTCTGATTGAAAGAACCAATTGTTGATTGTGATGAGTCGGCCACGTCGTTTCGACCTAAATGTCGAGGGGTCAAGACAACTGACTTATCTCATGTCGTTTGTAGGTGAGATATCCGGGTCATGTGGACGAGGACTGGCAAGTAGAATTGCTTAAGTCTTTTGTTAAAGATGACCTAACAATTACACTCCATGCCTTGGATTTACCCATGACGACACCAAGGGTTTTTTGGCAAAATGAGTACCCGGAGGTCGGGTGCCCATGACTTACGTAGATGCCTGGGACTTGGAAAAAGGACAACCCAGAGGTTGAATGCCCAGGAATTACATAGACGCCTCAAACTTAGACAACCCAGAGGTTTTGCCTAGGACTTACTAGAGTTGACTAGGTCTTTAACAAGCCTAAGACTATGCCTAGGACTTGCAGAAGTCGACTAGGTCTTTCACCCTACGGAGGGCTGCCGTAAGGGCCATTAGGTAAAATAACAACTCGGAGGTTAGATGCCCAGGACTTACATAGATGACTAGGGCTTGGACAACCTGGAGGTTGTGCCTAGGACTTATTGGAGTCAGCTAGGTCTTTAACAACCCTAAGGCTGTGCCTAGGACTTGCAGAAGTCGACTAGGTCTTTCACCTATGGAGGTCCCTAATGGAAAAATGAAAAAGGCCAACCCAGAGGTTGGGTGACCAGGACTTACATAGACACTTAGGGCTTGGACAACCCTAAGGTTGTGCCTAGGATTTATTGGAGTCGACTAGGTCTTTAACAACCCTAAGGTTGTCTTTTTCCCTACAGAGGGCCACTGTACGGGCCATTAGGTTAAATGAGAACCCAGAAGTTGGGTGCCCAGGACTTACGTAGGTGACTTGGGCTTCAATATAGACATGATGGTCGTAATGTGATTGTGGGAGTCGACCATATGGTGAATGCCTTGGGTTTATTCGTGAAAAGGCACCAATAGCTTCTTGTATAGATTGGACACAATAGGAGTGCGAGAAAGGAATGGAGTTAGTTCCAATAATAATTTCATTGATACTAAATGAAATTTACAAAATTATTGAAAATAACATAACAAAATTATTGAAAATAACGCCGCAGGTGCTTGATATTCCAGGGATGCTAGAGGACTCTTCCGTCTGGGGATCTTAGCCGATAGGTGCCTGCTTGCAGCTTTTCTAGGACTGTGTATGGGCCTTTCCAATTTTGAGCTAGCTTGCCTCTCCGAGTGTCTTTGTCAAAAGCAGCTTTACGGAGGATGAGGTCGCCAGTATTGAATCTCCTTGGTCGGATTTTGCTGTTATAATAGCGGGCGATTCATTGCTGATTGGTGACCTGGGTCCGGAACGCTTTCTCTCGGGTCTCATCTAGGAGGTCAAGGCTGACTCGAAGTCATTCTGAGTTCATGTTCTCGTCAAAGTGATTTAGCCGGATGGTTAGCATGCCTACTTCGACGGGAGTGACTGCTTCAGCACCATAAGTAAGCTTGAATAGTGTTTCACCGGTCGAGTTCTTATAGGTCATGCGGTACGACCAGAGGATACTAGGCAACTATTCACCCTAATTTCCTATTGCAGTGTCCACCTTCTTCTTCAGGGCTTGCATGATGCATTTTTTGGCAGCCTCTGCGAGTCTGTTGGATTTAGGGTTAGCGACTGAGGAGAACTTGAGACAAATGTTGTATTCCTTGCAAAAGTTATGGAAGCCTCCGCTATCGAATTGGGTGTTGTTTTTGGTCACAAAGGACCAGGGCACCTCAAAACAGCAGACAATGGACTTCCACACAAAACTCGTGACGTTACTATTACCAATCTTGGCCAGTGGTTCGGCTTCGATCCATTTGGTGAAGTAGTCAGTGGCCACGATAAGGAACTTCCTTTAGCCTGAAGCTTGAGGGAGTAGCCTTAGCAGGTCTAGCCCCCATTAGGCGAAAAGTATTAGACTTAGGATGGAAGTCAGCTCGATCGTTGTTGCTCGAGGGATGGATGGAAAAAGCTGTCACTTTTGGCAATGAGAGACGAGTCGCCTTGACTCGGCTAAAATAGTAGGCCATTAGTATCCTTGGCAGATGACTTTCTGTGTGAGGGTTCCGGCCCCAGGATGATTTCAACATGTGCCCTCGTCAATTTCTCTGAGCACATATTTAGCCTCTGGTGGCCAGAGGCATCATAGATAAGGCCCTATACCGCTACTAGAGTAAGATATCTGATAAAGCTGATCGTCAATCATGAGATAACGGTAAGAATTCCTCTATAGATGCTTGGCTTTAGCTGGATCTTTAGGCAAAGTGCCCTGAGTCAGGTAGAGGATAATAAGATCCAACCAACAAGGCATCATAGGTACATCTGCCTATAGGATGATCTCTGATGACCTAGAGATACTGGGTCGCTCGAGGGTGTCAGCGTAAATAGGCCCCGAGCTAGTCCTAGAGCTTGTCGACCCTAGCTTGGAGAGGACGTCTGCCCGAGCATTAAGAGCATAGGGGACTTGGGCTATCTTGAACTCCAGGAAGCTAGCCAAAAGCTCTTTAGCAGCTTTAAGATACAAGACCATCCTTAAATCTTTAGCTGCATACCGTCTATTGACTTGATGGATGACCAACTGTGAGTCAGCTAGAATATAGAGGCGTTCTGCCTAGAACACTTGCGTTGCTCAAAGGCCAGCAAGAAGAGCTTCATACTTGACTTTATTGTTTGAGGCTGAGAAGCCAAAGGAAATGGAGTGCTCGTGCGTCGACCCATCTAGGCTTCGTAGGACGACTCCTGCTTCGCTATCGGCCTCTCTAGTGGACCCGTCCACCTTCAACAACCACCATGAAGTAAACTTAGGTGAATCATGCTCTAGGGTGTGATGGGTTTGTGGAAAAGCTACTTGGACTAGAGGAGGTACTGGCTCTATTGGCTGAATGGTCGGTGGGGGCGCAATTGGTTCATCACTCGACGAAGCTGGGCTCGAATTGGACATCATGTTCACTAAGTTCAATAGCCCAAGTGACCATCCTCCCAGATGTTGTGGGGTTGCCTAATGCTTTCTTCAAAGGTAGACTCATTCGCACAATGATGGCATAGGCCTGAAAGTAAGGACAGAGTCTCCTTGCAGTGATGATGAGGGCAAAGACAGCCTTCTCTATAAGGGGGTAGTTAAGCTTGCCCGCTTTGAGGATCCAACTCACATAGTAAACAGATTTCTGAATGTTCTCCTCTTCTCAAACAAGGACGGAGTTGACTGCTTCAGAGGAGATGGCCATATATAAGTACAATGTCTCTCCTCCTATAGGTTGGCTCAGCAGTGGCTTAGTACTCAAATAGGCTTTGAGATCCTAAAATGTTGCATTGCATTCAGCCGTTCAGGTCATGCTCTCTTTTAAGTTCTTGCTTCCCCTTAGAGTCTTGCAAAATGGGAGGCTCCTCTTGGTAGATTTGGAGAGGAATTGACCCAAAGTCACTATCTTCCATTCAGCTTCTAGATATTCTTTAATATGCGTAGTTCAGGCAGTCGCTCTATAACTACTATCTTCATAAGGTTGATCTCTATGCCTCTCTGGATGATTATGAACCCCAGGAATTTTCCTGATTGCACTCCAAAGGCACACTTAGCAGGATTGAGCTTCATTCAGTAGCGCTGGAGGGTGGAGAAGGACTTGTCCAGGTCTGATATGTAGGCCGACGCTTGCTTTGACTTCACCAGCAAGTCGTTCACATAAGCTTCCAATTTATGGTCGATCTGATGCTTAAAGACCTTATTGACAAGTCTCTAATATGTAGTTCCAGTGTTCTTCAAACCAAATAGCATCATCTTGTAGCTGTAAGTGCCCAAATTAGTGATGAAGGAGGTCATCTCCTGGTCATGTTCCGCCATGAATATTTGGTTGTAGCCGGAGAAGGCATCCATGAAGCTGAGCAACTCATGTCCCGAACTCTCATCAACTAACTAATCAATGCGAGGTAGAGGATAGTTGTCCTTAGGACATGCTTTGTTAAGGTCAATGAAGTCCATACACATTCTCCATTTGTTCAGTGCTTTCTCCACCAACACTATATTAGCTAGCCATTCTGGGTATTAGACTTCCCGAATGAAACTAGCTCTAAGAAACTACTTCACTTTGTCGGCCATTACATTCTGGTGTTCTGGGCCGAGGTGTCTCTTCTTCTGTCGAATAGACTTAGTGTGACTATTGATAGCTCGTGACATATCACTTTGGGGGGAACCCCCGACATGTCTTCAGATCCCCAGGCGAACACATCAGTGTTTGCCTGTAGAAACTCTATCTAGGCTCCTCACAAGGGCTCGACTAGGGTGGACCCAATCTTCCAATCTTGACTGTCTTCAATCCTTCTTGGTCAATGGGTATCTCTTGAAGCTCTTCCAGCATTGTAGTCCTCTTCTGCTCCATTATTTTCTCCAACAGAAGGCAAGCTTTCTCAATGGGCATGACGTCTTACGCGCCTTACCCTTAGTTGAGAGCAGGTAGTAGGACCTAGCTTCTCACTGATTGCTCCTGGTGATCTGACTCCATTAGGAGTCTAGAACTTGACAATTTGGTGGTAAGTTGAAGGGATGGCCCGCAAGAGGTGGAGGGCAGTTCGGCCTAGTATGACATTGTGGACCGACTTAAGATCCATCACCGGGAACTGGACTTGGATGATGACTTGCCTAAGGTACTCTCCCACTGTTAGAGGGAGAGTAATCATCCTTTCTGACAAAAGAAAGTGGCCGGTTAATCTAATGAGGGGCCCTCTATGGGAGAACAGGTAATTTGTCGATACCCATTTGGTTGAAGGCATTGACATACAGGATGTCCACTGAGCTCCTTGTGTCGACCATGATTCACTTCACTTGATAGCCATAAATTGCTATGATGATGACAATGTGATCGTCATGAGGCATCTCAATGCCTTGCAGGTCAGCGTCCCCAAAAGATATGAGCTCATCTGCCTTCGTCCTCTTGTTGACCTGGTCAACCCGCAACTCCCTCTTGGCATATCTCTTTAAGGAGTTATTAGACGACCCTCCAGTAGTGGGACTACCACTGATCATGTTGATGACCCCTTTGTGGCTAGGCTCTGGGGGTTGGTTGTCCTGGTATGGTCGGGGATGAGGTGACCACGAGCGGGATCTTCTATTCTCTTTGGCTGGGGCAGCTTCCCTATGGTCCCGCCGAGAGATGAGGTTCTTTAAGGATCTTCTCTCGATCAAGTCCTCGATATGCCTCTTAAGGATACGACAATTGTTGGTGAGATGGTTGTGATCCTTGTGATAACGACAAAACTCCTTCATGTTGCGGTTCTTAGGCTTCGAAGTCATCTAAGGTGCGGTCTCCTTGAGGTGACCCTCCTTCTGAAGCAAGGAAAGAGCTGATACGATGGTGGTATTGAGGACTATGAGGGTTGGCCTTGGAGGCTGGTCCCTCTGTCAATCCCTCCTATTAGATCGATTGGGATGAATGAGAGTCGACTCTCGGAGGATCTCTTGGCCACTCCTTTCTATTAGTGGGCCTCTGGCCGACTCTGGTGTCGAAATCAATGCCGAAGCCATTGTTGAAGTCGATGTGGTGACTGGGATAGATGGTGCTACTGAAACTGTGGCTGTGGAGGTCTTTGTGGCCTGTCCAACGCCTTGTAGGTATGGGCATCCTCCATGTCCATGTACCCATGAGCCTTAGCCATCAATTGCTCATAGTTGGCAACTAGCTTCTTAGAAAGTGAGTTAGCCATCTCATTGCTCTGCAGGTCGGCAATGAGTGCGGACATGGTGACTACAATCCCTGGGTCGTTGACCTCCAGCCTCTTTTCCTGGAATCTCTTGAAGTAGGCTCGGAGTCTTTCGCCAGGCCCCTGTCTCATCTGGATCAATACATGAGGGGGCAGTTTCTGCTTAGTATTAGCCAGAAAGTGGTGGATGAACTTTCGGCTGAGCTGTTGGAAGCTACTGATGGATTTCTTCTCAAAAGCATTCCATCAGAGCTTAACACCGTGACGCTATTGGTTTCACACAAGGCTACAGTCTAAGGTGACCCCAAGAATGTTAAACCTGCCATGCACCCAACACTATGCAAAAACATGTTTCACCATTACAGTAATATCTCTCTAATAGAAGTCAAACAATGATCAAGTATAGGTACAAAGTAGATAGGATAAAGATAATAATGCAAGAAACACCATATAGAGAAGATCCAATAATAAATATAAACGTGTTCCATCAGAAATAAAGAAGTATATCTAACAATCTGAAATAAAGTAATAAATCTTTGAATACAAAAGTCAACCGAATACAGTACTAAGGTACTCAGCCTTCAACATAAAATACATCTCTAAGAGAAAACTAAACTCATAAATATCAATTGTGGAGAACTAAATATCTAGTAAATAAATAACAGCGAGCTAAACTACATCTTCGTCAACCGCGACTCTCCGGACACCTGATTCGCTGCCTGTAAAGAGGGGAAACAACGAGCATTAAAACGCTAGTGAGAAGATCGCCACCGCCCCCAGGAGGAAGGGGTTAGGAGTGCAAAACTACAAGTTAGTACATATAGTTATATAAATTATCTATCCTGAACTAAGAGGAATTAAGATTTAGAAATCCACAACACGAGAATGAGTATGTCGAGCGAAATAATCCAAACAAGAAAACCCTCTTGTATATACCCATGTATCTGAAATTTGTTAGTCGCTAAATCCCAACTCCAAGATCCTATGAATACAATAATCAGTAAAAGCAATACACTACCAAGTCTCATCCATACCAAGTCATGTCAAAAATACCTCACACTACCCTTGGGTAAGTGGTACAGTAACAAGGATCAAAATACGGTAAAAGAAACTCATATAGTATACGTCATGTATGACAACCTCAGTTTTATACCCTACGCTCGGGTAGATATCATGGGAGCAAAATACAATTCTATGATTCCTCTACAAAAAGAATAGTGTGGAGTATAGACGCTCACAATATATTGTAGCTCATCGCAATATTTATGATTCACTACCTTACTCGAACACCCTGCGGAGTATAGGCATATCAGCCTAATCTAGAACCCAATACAAATAAAAGAAATATAGAGTCTCGGCACTCACAGCATCCTGTGGTTTAGTATAATCTCATGCGACTCACAACCGAACTCGCTCGCTCTACGGATTATAGACATATCAGCCTAATCTGAAACACAATAATGCATAACGGAGTGTAGTTTACTACGGTCTCATTACAGTATATCAACTAACTCACTCTGAATATAATCAATCCACGGTCTCATTGCGGTGTAGTAACTAACCCCACTCAAGCATCCAAAAACTATTGTAATATGAAATAAGCATTACTCTTTATCATGACAACTCAAAATGTTAGATTGCATACCTCCAAAAGCTCGTGCGTACTTAAAATCCAAAACATGCTCTCTTGTAAACAACGCATGTGAATCTATGTGCGATTCGTACTTCATATGTGTGATCAAAAGCATGAGGCAGGACAATAATATATTCAAAACAACACAAGTCTATCGGCCGAAATGTTCTATCGGTCAATCGGTGACGTGCAAAACAATCATTTAGGAAAAAGCCTTGATCAGTCGATCGACTCCATGTTTCGGTCAGGGTACATTGGTCGACCGATTCTTTTGGCCGGTCGACCTATCAGGGTACAGGATACATGTGCATGTTTCGAAGATAAACCGGCTTTTCTCGTAAGAACTTGTGAAATTATTATTATGGAGTGTATAAACATGTATAAATCTCGTGTTTAACATAATGGGGGTTTAATTCTACTACATGAAATCGTACATATAAACTTTTGAAGGGATCTACTAACCCTAACAAGGTTACATTGATAAATTCATCATGAAAACAAAATCAAATCGGCAAAATCTCATGTAAATTTTTACTTTATAACTTATACTCAAGTTAAGAAATCTGTTTTATAATATTTTAGATCAAAAAGATCAAACATTTATCTCATACAAACTAAAAGTGTGATATTTACTCATAAAATATGTTTAAAAAATCCCATAAAACCAAATAAAACTAAGAAAAATAGGGGATGAGTTTGGAGGAGATGAAATTCACCTCAAAATTCATGCTGAACTCCCAAACACGCGAGAGACACGATCCTCCTTCACCAAAAGCCGACAATCCCACCCTCTTTTAGGTTTTTGCTCTTCAAAGTTCTCCAAATTCACAAGAGACAACTCTAGGGTTTTTTAAGGGGTGTGGCTGCTGATCAACGTGGGAAAATACAGAAGATAAGAGGAGAAAAATCGGGTTTATATTATATATATATGTGTGTGTGTGTGTGATCAAACGGGTCAAAATCTGACCCGACCTAAAAACCTGTTTCTGGGCACCCATCGGTTGACCGATCACTAGGCATCAGTCAATCGACAAGAGACCATCGGTCGACCAATCATTAGGCATCAGTCGACCAATCAGAGGTATTTTTAGCCGATTGGTTTCACGTATACTTGCATGTTTACACTTTTATATATTCATATACGCACTTAATCGATCTCAAATCGATTAGTAACATACTTATTCATCTTAAATAGAATCAACCATAATAAAAAATTTATAGGGTTTTACAAGCATTCCCTATGAAAGAGTGATAAGGAAGCATCGACAAATAACTACTTTCGAAGCTTGGAGCATGCTCATCACAACATAGTAATTATGAACATACTCAGATGGGTCTCCCTCGCCTCTGTATTTCTCCACGTGAGGCATTTTAAACTTCTCACATGGAGCATTCATGTTATCATCCGAGAGAAGGGTATTACCCCCGATGACATCAGTGACCGGTCTGTAGACCCGATTATATTGAGAGGTCTCTATGGTGACAGAGGGAGCAGGAGAGGCACGATGATAGAGGAGAGTCTTAGAGACCACTCCCCTGGTACGATCCCCTAGGTGGCGTGTGTTAAGTCTCATATTTATGAGCCTACTAAATCTAATCTATTTTTAATGATTAACAAATAATTCCTAATATCGTGTGTCGAGTGTTTACATTTATTTTGTTAGGTAATCTACATAAATATCCTCCATCAGAGGTTGGTTGGATTGCGCCTTCACGATGATATTCAAAGGAGGTTGGAAGGAAATTAGAATGAACCGTCATAATTCAATCCAAAAACATTATCGCTTCATCCCCGCAACCAAGATGAGTTTAATGAAGATTTTTATCTTTGGTATACTTTTGTAGGTTAGGTGTTTACTTTGTGTGTTTATATTTCAAGCTCAAAATTCATACACACACATTGGTTCTTTATTTATCACTATTTTTAGGTTATAGACTTAACGATACGATTTTATATCTTTTCTCAAGTCTATAAATCTATTTTAAAGTATTTCAAAACTTAATAAATTTTATCAAAATCAAGTTTTAACGTTTTTACAATTTTGAACGGTTTGCAAAATACATGAGCTTTAACAAATGGGAAATACAATTTGAAAATTTTTTTCTAACATGTTCAATATCATGTGTATAAATATTTCCCAAAGTTTTAGCATTTTTGGAGTTAATTTACCATGTTAAATCAATTTTAAAAAATCAAGTGTTCAACAATTTTTAGAATCTAGAATATCTAATTTAAAATAGTAAGTTCTCACAAATGGGAAGTGATATTTTAGAAATTATTTTTCTAACATGTTTACAATCATGTTTATAAACATTTTCCAAACTTTTATGATTTTTAGAGTTGATTTACTATTTTAATTTAATTTATAAAGTCAGCTAAGCAAAATTTTAGAATCTCCCAACTCAGCCAATGGTCACATTATCAGTCGATCGACGCACATCTTCAGTCGCACATCTTCAGTCGACTGATAAGCTATTTTTAGCAGAAATGGCTAGATTTGGAAGCTCTGTTTGTGGGGCTATAAATACCCCTTTTGTTTTGGTCTTTCTTAAGGTTTTTTAGACAAGTTTTGGGTAGTTTATTTCTGAGTTTTTAAGAGAGTTTAAGTGTGTTTAATATGAAGAAAGTTTCACAAAGATGAGAATATTGATTTCATCTTTGAGGAGTTTAACCTCAATTATTCATCCCTCTTTGTTTAGAGAAATTTTCTTAAACTTATTTATCTAGCTTGTTTATATTTCAATTGTTATATTTTTACTTGCTAGATTAATTCGAGTTTGATTTTATTTATACTCATTGGTTACACACACCCCCTTTGAGCTTAAGTATTTTCATATATAGTATATTTTGGGTTGTGGGGTTGTGTTTTTGAGAGTGAGCTTAGAATTTTGTTCTCATCTTTGTTATAGAACAAACCATTGTATTTGTGCTTAATTGTTAAGAGAACACGTTGTAATACACAAGGACACTTAGAGATGTGGTTGTGAGAGACAAGGTCAATTCAGAGAGGAGTGATGTCGGTTGTAAATCCTAGAGAGGTAGTAATTCCGAGCACTTGAGGAAGGTGACAAGTGCTAGGCCAACACTTAGATGATTTTATTGTGTATTAACAATTATGTGAGCTGTAAAAGTTTTCGGTGAACTTGGAAAACAAATTGTGTAGTTACTTTTGTTTGATAGTGGAGTATCTCCTCGAGAGTGAGGAGCGAAGATGTAGGTCGAGGGTGACCGAACTCTATGATTATTTACTTGTGTTTGTGTTTGGCATTGGCATATATTTCTCTTATATCTTGTGCTCGTTGTTTATCGCCTATTGTCATATTGCACACCCTTGTTTATCCTTGCATATAATTTATTGTACACCTCCTTGTAAGGATATTGTCTCATAGTTTATTCGCCTATTGTTTTATATATATCCTTGTATATCTCATTGTATATTTCATTGCTAGGATATTGCATTAGAAGTTTTAATTTAGTATCTAAATCGGATTAGATTAGCAATTATCCTATTCACCCACAGGGTACTTTTATTTGGTATCAGAGCTTGGTGCTCTTTGATTTGTGGCTTAATCATCTAGAGTCAAAGATCCTCACTTTGATTTATTGCTAATCTAATTTTGTGATATTTCATCTTACTTGCATTTATATTATGGACATGCACGACGCACCTAGTTTAGGTTATGCTATTAATGTTGCTCCAAAATTAAATAATTTCCTTTATGCTAAGTTGTATGTTAGATTTAAACTATTTGTTAGATCTAAACATTTCGATTTATGGAAGGTTATTGATTATGCGTATGTTGTGTCCATATTGGAGAAAGCCAAGTGGAGCAAAGATGATAAGAAAATATTTACAATGAACAAACTTTTGTTAGAATTTTTGCTTAATGCTTTTGGTACATGTATTCCTAACAAACTTGCTCATTTTGATAGTACTTACACATTATAAAAATTTATAGAAGCACATCAGCAAAACTTGGAGAAGATCCGACATGTTTTGGTGGATTCTACTTCAAGTATAATTAGAGCTTCATCATACACACGGTCACTAGGCGATAGCCCTAGTGAGGTATGTGAATCGGGCTCCGAAAATAAACTATCTATAGATGATCTCACATGTGCATATGAAAGATTAATGAATACCTACAACAAGTTACATAAATTGTAGATTTAAAAACTAAGCATGTGAATTAAAATCCGATCATGAGTTGCTAGTATCCAAGTTTGATATCATTGTTAAAGAAAATATAACTCTTAAAGAAAACAATAATAAGTTAAATTTAGAAAATGATAATTTAAACTCAAAAATTGCTAGCTTATCTCATGATAAAAATGATGTTATTCTAGAAGTAGTAACTATTAGAAATAAATTTAATTCTTCCAAGAATAATCATGTTTGTTCTACTTCTATTATCAATACAAATGTGCAAAATGAGTTGAATCATATGAATAGCCGTATTTCTTCTTTAGATTCAACCTTAACTAAATATATTGATAATCATAAGAAGCTTACGAATATGTGTGCTAAGTCAAGTATAAAAAAATCTAAATCATTCACTCACTATGCACACATATATAGCAAAGTTTATAAATGTACTATTTACGACCGAAAAGGCTATTTAGCTAAATTTTGTTATGATGCACATAAACACTCTAATATCAATAATACTACTTTATGTGCATCTCACAAAGTCTCTACATCTCATACACACACATGTACCAAATGTTCATCATAAGCATGATAGTGTGTATAAATGTGATTATTGTGAAAGATTTGGCCATTTGACCAAATGTTATTTTGATTTAAGAAAAAATTCACATTTGCAAAATAATTTAAAAAGACCATCCTTGCTTGCAAATATTTCTCGTGCACCATTACATGGTCAATAAAAACAAATGCATCTATTTTATTGCACTTATTGAAATAGTAATGGTCATTTACATAACTATTGTTATGACCGATCCCATATACTAAATATGCCTAAATAGGGTCAGAACTCAAGGGCATTGGATTTCATTGTTAGGGGTCACGCCCCTAAACTTTTCGGGACCAAGAGTGTTTGGGTACCAAAACATGTTTGAATTCGAAGAACAAATTTTTTATTTTTGTTTTCATGTTTCTACAAGATAATTTTTATTTTGAACACATATTGTTTCATACTTTGTGTTTTTGGATTATAGACTAAACAATACCATTTACATCGTTTTCAAAGTCTATTAATCCATTAAAAAGGATTTCAAATTTTGGTTAAAATCATTTTGTCAAAATCAAGTGTTTTAAACAAACTCGTATTTTTGAGATTTTGTGAAATAATAAGTTTTTACAAATGGTAAATGATATTTAAATTTTTTTTCTAACATGCTTATTTTTATTAGAATAATCATATCTCCAAGTTTCATACTTTTTAGAATTTATTTGTTATTTTTAAACTCACTTTGAAAATTAGTTTTACTGTGCAAATATGGGTTGTGCATGTTTTTCAGTCAACCGATACTGTTCATCAGTCGACTGATAAACTATTCTACAATTTTTGAAAAGTTTATGCTTAGTTGAATGATACTCATCAACTAAACAGTATTATCAGTCGATCGACTGTTCATATCAGTCGACTGATAAACTACCCTACAATATCCATTTTCTTATTGCTCAGTCACCCGATCCTTATTAGTCGACTAAACAATGTATCAGTCGATCAATGGCTAAAATTAGTCGACTGACAGTGACGTATTTTTAGTGGGTTTTTTTTTGGATTCTTGTTTTTAAACCCATGTTTTTGGAAATTTGCTTTGTTAATCATTATATTATGAGTTTATTGGTTTTAATTTTAATAAGAGGTTTATAATAAGAAACCCCCCCAGATTTATTGATTTTCCTTCATCATGTTTACCGGGTACAAAACACGTTTATATGGAATGAACCAAATTCAAATAGCTTGGTATGCTCGCCTTCTTAAATTTTCTTGTTGAAAATGTTATGATAGATCTTGGTTTGTTTTATCCTAAGCATAATTCTTTTGATCTTTTTTGGATGAATCACATATATGTTTCAATTTTTTTTATCATATAGCTAAGAAAGATGTGTCACTTATTTATATTGATTTAAAATCTCTATTAGTGAGCATTTTTACCTAACCTCATTGCGAAAAGTTATTTTGGTATATAAGAGGTGGATTAAGCATGTACATCCATTGATTCATTTTTTGCTTAATCTTTTTTTACACTTTTTAAAAATGATGTTTTATGGATTTATTGATCAACCATGTTTTAAAATGTCATTGTGTTCTTAATCAATCATGATTTATGTTTGGTAATTTTATAAATTTTTGGATTTATTGATTAAACATTTGATTTTGATTTTTGAATCTTTTTTATTTTTGGAATATTTTTTTATATATCTTATTGATACATTTATGTTTAAGTCCCTTATAACATTTTTTCTTAATGATACATATATGTGTTTTTACTTGGTCTCTTTGTATATGAGTTGAGATTAGCACGTTTTCATATATATATTTTTGCTCACATATAGTCACCTTGTTTCTTCTTGATATATGCTTTTAGGCTTTTTGATAGGGGGAACCTACCCTATCTCTTGTACTCACCGTGCCTTATTGATAGGGAAAACTTTCGCTCTCTTCATTCTTATTGTTTTCTCTATTTTGATGTTGACAAAGGGGGAGAAACAAGTGGACTGTGAGTATTTCGCTTTCTCATGCATGTGAATTATAAATTATATATTTATTTGATATCATGCATGTTTTATATACTATTTGTGTAGATTGTTTGTCATCATCAAAAAAGGGAAGATTATTAGGTCTCGTGTTTATGAGTCTATTATATCTAATCTAGTTTTCATGGTTAACAAACAATTCCTAACATCATGTGTCGAGTGTTTGTATTTCTTTTGTTAGATAATCTACACAAATATCCTCCGTTGGAGGTTGGTTGAATTGTGCCTTCACGATGATATTCAAAAGAGGTTGGAAGGAAATTGGAATGAAGCCATTGTAATACAAGCCAAAGACATTATCGCTTCATCCCCACAACCAAGACGAGCTTAATGAAGATTTTTATCTTGGGTATAGTTTTGTAGGTTAGGTGTATACTTTGTGTGTTTATACTTCAAGCTCAAAATTTATACACACACATTAGTTTTTAATTTATCATCGTTTCAGATTATAGACTTAACGACATGATTTTATATCTTTCCTCAAGCCTATAAATCTATCTTAAAGTATTCAAACTTGCTTGAAGAAATTTTATCAAAATCGAGCTTTAACGTTTTCGCATTTTTGAATGATTTGTAAAATACATGAGCTTTCACAAATAAGAAATAAAATTTGAATTTTTTTCTAACATGTTTAATATCATGTGTATAAATATTTTCTAAAGTTTTATCATTTTTGGAGTTGATTTACCATGTTAAATTGATTTTATAAAATCAAGTGTTCAACAATTTTCAGAATCTAGAATATCTAATTTAAAATAGTAAGTTATCGTAAATGGGAAGTGATATTTTAGAAATTCTTTCTCTAACATATTTATATTCATGTTTATAAATATTTTCAAAATTTTTATAATTTTTAAAGTTAATTTACTATTTTTAATTTAATTTAGAAAGTCAGCTACGCAAAATTTTAGTATCTACCAACTCAGCCAACGGTCACATTATCAGTCGACCGATGCAAATCGTTAGTCGATCGATCGGCTATTTTTTAGTATAAACGGCTAGTTTTGACAGCTATGTTTGTGGGGCTATAAATACCCCTTTTTCTTTGATGTTTCTTAAGGTTTTTTAGACAAGTTTTGGGCGGTTTGTTTCTGAGTTTTTAAGAGAGTTTAAATGTGTTTAATGTGAAGAAAGTTTCACAATGAGGAGATTATTGATTTCATCTTTGAGGAGTTCAACCTCAATTCTTCATCCCTCTTTGTTTAGAGAAGTTTTCTTAAACTTATTATCTAGCTTGTTTATATTTCAATAGTTATATTTTTACTTGCTAGACTAATTCAAGTTTGATTTTATTTATACTCATTAGTTACACACAAACCCCTTGAGCTTAAGTATTTTCACATATAGTATTTTTGGGTTGTGGGGTTGTACCTTTGAGAGTGAGCTTACAATTTTGTTCTCATCTTTGTTATAGAACAAACCATTGTATTTGTGCTTAATTATTGAGAGAACACGTTGTAATACACAATGACACTTAGAGAAGCGGTTGTGATAGACGGGGTCAATACGGAGAGGAGTGACATCGGTTGTAAATCCTTAGGAGAGGTAGTAATTCCGAGCACTTGAGGAAGGTGACACGTGCTAGGCCAACACTTAGATGATTTTATTGTGTATTGACAATTATGTGAGCTGTAAAAGTTTTCGGTAAACTTGGAAAACCGATTGTGTAGTTACTTTTGTTTGATAGTAGAGTATCTCCTCGAGGGTGAGGAGCGAAGAAGTAGGTCGATGGTGACCAAACTTCGTGATCATTTGCTTGTGTTTTTATTTGGCGTTGGCGTATATTTCTCTTATATCTTATGCTAATTGTTTATCGCCTATTGTTATATTGCACATCCTTGTTTACCCTTGCATATAATTTATTGTACATCTCCTTGTAAGGATATTGTCTCATAGTTTATTCGCCTATTTTTTATTATATATCCTTGCATATCTCATTCTATATCTCATTGCTAGGATATTGCATTATAAGTTTTAATTTGGCATCTAAATTGGATTAGATTAACAATTACCATATTCACCCCCTCTAGGGTACTTTTAGCCTGGGCCTGGGCTCTCGTAAGAGGCCTCATAGTGACGGTACTGATGTCGGCGAGATTCGTCAACACGAGCCGGTCGACACAGTAGTGGGGATGTGTGTTCAACGTGGTCCCCTCTCTGCTTGGCAGCAACCTGAGGCGTCCGAGGCTGGACAACACGCTGAGCTCCGGTAGGAGTATAAGTCTCCGACCACTGGTCTCCAGAAGGTGGAGGGAGAGCTATGGTAGTTCGCTGCATTTGTGGAAGCCGGCTGAGAAGTTCATTAGTAAGGATAGCAAATTGCTCTTTGAAAGATTGAGAGAGCTTGTGACCTGTTTCCTCAAGATGGGCTCGAGTAACGTAGCTCTAGTGTCATTCTACAGGGTGAGACTGATCGGACCCATGTTCAGAACCTAAAATTTTTCTCAAAAAAGTAAGATGCCCCATGGTGGGCGCCAAACTGTTGATGTACTAGTGATCACACAGTCAATATGTATCCCATGTTTGCATGAGTCTGTTAGGGATGGATGAGGGGCCACTTTCTCCCCGACTTTATGTCTGGTTCTTTGAGCAGGGAATCTAAAAGATATGCACAAGTAGAGGCTCGTAAGAGAATGGGGGTTTGGTTTCACCGTTGTACCTCTGACGATCAAGTTAGATGATGAACTTGAGTGGGGTAGAATAAGAACTGTGTACGTTCTTGTATGTGTGCAGTATGTCTGTTTAAAGATCAGATTCATGAAAAAAGTCACAAAAAGAAGTCCCCTGTAAAGGGAGAATAGTACATGTATTTATACCTAGGGTATAAGGATAGATCGGTCGCTTCGGCCGAGCACTGAGAGGCGGTGGCGAAGTGTGGGCTGGCGTCTGCGTCAGCACCTGCTTTACAGGTGTCGGCTGGCCAGTGAGAGATGAATCACTTCAGCATTAAACGAGAAATGATGGGCGGCATGGCAGTGCCCACGTGATCCGATGAGTCGTGATGGCTATCGGGGCTAGGGGCATGATGCGCCTGACATGTATTAAATACAATGTTGACACGCTGACAGTGAGGATAAGCTCGAGGCAGAAGTTGTCCTTTAGCTTCATCGAGAAGTAACGCCTTTCGAGTCGGCTTCGCAAGACATCTGGCAAGTGGTCGGGTGGACTCATTGTGGTCGTTTTCGACAAAGGGGGTGACAAGTACCACCTTTCGAGTCCGTGTCGACTCGACAAGTGGACGGAGTTGTTGTCCCCTTTGGTCTCTAGCTGCCTAGTTGATTGGGGCATAGCATGTAAAAGTATACTTGTCCGTTTTTCGGCACTGAGTTGCACTCGGGCGAATGGGAACACCATACCAATTACTTAATCAAATCAAGATACAAATGAAAATAATAAATCAGCACTTAAATTTAAGAAGAATTGTGGTTGTAAATATGGTTCAATGGTAAAGGATTCCAGGTAGATTGTAGATAGTCCCAAATTCAGATTTTGTTCTATTCATCTCAAAAAAAATTCAATTACTTTTGTTAACATAAAACTTTACTCCTTTTATTGAATTAATTTTCACAAATGATCATATAAAGTTTTAAGCAATAATTTCCTTTGTGCTACACACAGAAGAATGTGATTGTCAATATGGAGTTAATTTTGATAAATTTTGTTTCTTTTGCATTTGCAATGTACACGTGATTGTGAGCTAGTATATTTGTATAAAAATATGTGGATGTCAATAACGTCTCACATTTTTTTAATATTGAGAAGTAAAGTTATTATGTGATAAATAAAAACAATAAATAATAAATAAATACTTCTCTGTAATGGCCTCTAGTGGCTGGATCGCTTTCACTTGACCTCAGAAACCAAAAAGCGGGTCAAACTCGGTCATTTGACCTTGGTTGATATTGCACAGTACTAACTTCTTTGACCCGTTCACCTACTATCCATCATTTTAGACATCCATCATTAGACTACCCTATTTCTCTCTACTATTTTAAAGTTATATATATATATATATATATAT
>BQKN01064805.1:0-12011 GCA_022839385.1 Asparagus kiusianus
CCACTCGTATCAATTTTAACGGTTTTGAATGAATAGAACTTTTCACATGGCTCGATGGAGGGTCAAACGACGACGGGTTCACCCCAAACTTGGTGTGTTGGGGTTTTAGAATATGTAGATCAAGTTCAACGGAACGGATCATCCATAATGTTGCTTAATCATGTGATTTTAGAGGCGTCATAGGAGGAAATCCCCTCCTATGATAAGGATACCCATTAATCTATATATATATATATATAACACTCGACCTTTGTTAGAGTATAAAACAATAATTCCCAACCTTCATAATAACTTCGAAGTTTTTGTGTAATAGTTAGAAAGACTAATTTAAGAACCTTCAAGTTTCAACTTACACACACACACACACACACACACAGAGAGAGAGAGAGAGAGAGAGAGAGAGAGAGATTTCAATTGCACTCGCACATACCAAAATACTAATTCTTTTGCGTCATGAGTTATTCACTCACTATAGAGCATATTATAGGAAATAACTAAAAGAAATATATATGCTCAACCTTTGTTAGAGTATAAGACAATGATTCTCAATCTTGCAATAACTTTGAAGTTTTTGTGTAATGGTTAAAGAGACTAATTTAATTATAACCTTCAAGCTCCAACATATATATATACTAGGTGGAATGCATGTGGTCAAATATTTTAATTATTTACTTTAACTTTATTTATTTACTATAACATGGTTGCAAAAAAATTTATAATTATCATAATATATTAATTTTTTAGACATTTCCTTGTGTAAAATTTTGTTGGTTTTAACATTTTGTCTTCCAGAGAAATAATAACATTTAAAACCTTAAAATATTAACAATTTATGATTAATTAGTAATTTGAATGTAGAATTTCAAAATATTAATGATGTAAAGGATAAATACGGAAAAAAACTATTATTATAAATGAAAAGAATAAATTCTTGAATTTATTAAAGAAAAATGGTAGGTTTTATTTTTTTAGCTGTAAAACAATCACTTCCACCTGTTGTATATCCAGCGTCTAAGTATTATAGATATTCAAAAATGCTTTTCTAGAATTTTCTAAGTTAGAATGTGCAAATTCAATCAAGAAAGAAAATGTAAATTATGTGATTAATTATAAAATATAATATTATACTCTTTTTACATCTTCCCAACAACTAATTGATCTGTCAAAACGATTATTCTCTAGTTTTAGAAAATTATAAAATATAGTCTAGGAATGATTTATACATATTATGCCCTCATATTGATTGTATTTTAACAAAATAATTCATATCTATCCAATGTTAAACAACATCTAAAAAGTTAGGTTAAGGAGCTAGATGAATACAATATATGCACCAATACTCATATCCAAGCTATGAGCTTTATAAACTTATAAGAAGGCGAGTATTATAAAATACAACCTAATTAATTTTGTTAAATAATTTATTACTAATCATGAAATACAAGGGGAATCAGAAGGATCACATACACATCCCAGATAAAGATTAAATTTCTCTTAGAGATTCTTATAGCAAAAGATTTTTAGAGTTGATATATAATACAAATTTAAGGAAAAATAACCAAATTCAGTTCATTGAGTGAGATACTTACTATAAACTCCAATCTTATAAAATTTATGTCACATGTGCCTTAAGTTGTACTTTTATTTAAGGGTTAATTTTAGAAAACTCTCCCTAAACTATATGGGGGGTGTCAACCTCCTTTTCATCACCCCTCCCCCTCCCCCCCCCCCCCCAAAAAAAAAAAAATTTAATATTGAGTAAATCCCTGCCAAGTTTTGGGTGTTTTATAGATAATTTATCTCAACTTAAAATTTTTGATTTAACCCCTGTGGACTTTTCTCTTAAATGTAACCTCTCAAAACAAATATCATTGAGTCTTATATATTATGTGACAAGTACTTGGTTTTTTTCTAGATGAAAGAAAAGTAGGTGATATAGAGGGAAAAAGAATTGTAAATTGGTTGTGCTCCTTTTATTTTCAGTTGAGGGTTTCTTTTTAACTAAAATGACTTTCTTCAAAAGGGTATTTTGTCCAAATCACATATTGAAGTAATTATGCTAAAGGGGTTTGTTAATAGAAGTGTAAAAGATTAGGGAGTTTTTACAAGACACGCTATATTTGAGGGGTGTTTCTAAATTTGCGCCAGAATTGAAAGGAGTTACACCCTCCATGATAAGGGAGTTCTGTCAAATTGAATTACTTGAGTGGGTTTTTTAAAGACAATCCTCATACTTGAGAGGGTTTTTAAAAATTAACTCTTCTTTTAAATATGACTTATTTATAATTTGTCCCTCAAATTTTTAATAATTTAATATTAGTCCCTAAAATTATGAGCAATTTTAAGAATTTGAGTGAATAACATAAAATTATTGGATATTTAAAATCATGAAACTAATATCTAAATAACATTTACATATTTGCTCTTATAGGCATTGCATTAAAAATCGGTTGATATATTGCTTTATCGGTCAATATATCGGGTTAAACTATATCGGCCAATATATCGGGTTAAAGACTTTATCTCAATAATATTCTATATTGTTTTCCTTTGTTTAGTGATTTTTTGATATATCAACTGTTATCAAAAATATGTCTGATATATCCCTTTGAAGATATTGAGAAAATCGTGTTATTTTCAATTTGATTGTGGGCTTGGGTTTGGATCATGCTTGGGAAACAAAATCCCCACAAAAGCACAATTCTTCTCCCAAATCTCTCCACTCTCGGCTCTCCAAAATCTTAAGCATATATCTTGATGCAAATTGTTATGTTTAAAATTCATTAATATGTTAGATTACATATTATAATGTTGTGTTATGTATAAATATTATCTCATATCACATCCGGTATGATATACATATCCCCTATTTCTACAATCTGGTATCATGTATTTTATTTATTCAATATTAATTTGATGTCCAACACTTTGTAGTAGTTCTTCAAAAGCCTCTTCTAAAGTTTTCTAAGCGAATTATATAATTTAGGAAATAATTCAAAATCTTGAGATTTATTCAAAATATGATGCTTTAATTTTCCATACCCCCTCTACTATATAAATATAAGCTAAGCATCTGGTCTCATATTGTTTGTGGATAACAAAATTATACTATTGTTTATGGATAACAAAGGTTTCAAATCTTTTATAGGCTTAACTGAACTCAAATACCTTATAGTTACCAAAATTATACTTATATATCTCCATTTGTATTTTGTTGCACTTAAATATCTTAATATTTTCTAAAATTTAATGTTTGTACCTTCTGTCCTATTACATAAACATAAGAATACTCTTTGTAATTTTCTTATATGAGTGTCATGATATAATTTGATTACAGTTTCATGTTTTCTACTCTTTCCATAAACACTTTATTAGTATGCAATTATCAATTAATATATTATTATACATTACTAATAATTAATATGATTTACAATATAAGTTTTACAATAACGTTGGAAGTTTTAGGGACCAAATTATACAGATTTGAAGTGACATATAATATAATTAATTAATAATAATAACTAATTTAGTTTAGTTAGTATTAGAATATAATATCAAAAAAGAATAGGGGTAATATAGTCCTTAAAAAGTTTTTCCATAACTCCATCTTTTAAAGAAAGTATGATATGATATGATATATATATATAGAGAGAGAGGGAGGGAGAGAAAGATTTCTTTCACTCACAGTTGCACACTCCAAAATACTACTACTTTTGTGTCATGAATTATTCACTCACTATAGAGCATATTACAGGCAAAAGGATATATATATATAGATTCCCAACAGATATCAGAACTCTCATGCTTTCTTCTTCATTTTCCTTCTACTTCCCTCTACAGAAGAAATTACAGTCTAATTTTAAACTACCACTTTATCCCTGAATTTAATTATGGCCTCATTTCTCTTGACATTGGTCAAATTACGTTTTTCACCAAGATGACCTTGGGATTGCAGAGGATTCCTTTCGTTTGAGGAAAAAAAAACTAGACCAGGCACTAAAATGCAGCATGATTCTTGATATAGAAATCCTTTTATCATTATTTGAAGTACTATAATGTGAAAGAGACTTTTTAAGATAAGCATCGAAATATCAGAGTGCTAATGTCAGTTATCAAACAAGGACTTAGTGTAGATTTCTTAGTATATTAGGACTCCTCAATCTTCTTTAGATAGTTCTTGAGTAGAGGATTTAATGTTGCACACAAATAACACGTGAGAGGATCGTAGTTGGGAGCTCTAGCGGTTCCTCCAACGATCAAGTGAGTAATGAGCTTGAATGGAGAAGATATGGCGATAGTGTGTTTACTAGCAAGAGATGGTTTACCCTATGCAGGAGACAGTACCTCTTCTTTATTGTAAAACCCCAAAAATTTGAATATAGTGTGATAAATAATTATAAATATGTTATATGATGAAAATAATGTATTTTGATGTTTGAGTATGATAGGAATTGATTTGAGATGAATTCAATGTATATTTGTGATTATACGAGTGTAAATACACAAAACATGCACAAAGGCAAATAGTGAGAATCTGAGAATTTTGACCAGTTAAGAGTTTTTATGTTTTACATACTGTTCTAGTCAAAATCTTGAAAAGTTTATAAAATCAAAGTTGTAGGTCTCTTCAAGAGCTTTCCAACGAATCTTAGATTACCTCATTCCAAGATCAGATTAAAAAGTTACAGCCTTTCCACCGAACCCCAGTTTGAGAATGACTCAGAACCCTGCGCAGTCGACCGCGCTGGTCGGTCGACCGCTCAGCGAACCTGGTTCTGTCAGTTCTGTTTCAGGTTGGGTTTTATTTATACCAAACCCGGTTGTTACCCTAGGTATATATACTCGTTTTGAAGCTCTCAGAACCCTCTATTGAACCCTAATAGCCTCAGCCCCCTCCTCTCTCTCCTCTCAAAACCCTTGCTCGGATTTTGGCATTTTTAGGGCGTTTCAAAGGATTTTCGGTGGGGTTTCGCGAGATCCATCAGTGTTCAGCGAAGGAGGATCATTCTCACTCGTTTTTGGGTGTTCATCAACCCCCTCAGGCGAGTAACATCTCGCTAAATCCCTCACCCATGTTTTTACAAGTTTTCCTAACGATTTTAATGAGTTTTCTTGAGCCTAAATCACTATTTTGCGTATATAGGTAGATTTTTATGATATGTGATGTGAAAACCAAGTATTTCAGTTTTTTAACACTCACCAATGATTAGGTTAAAGAGATCTAAATCTGAAAACATTTTATTAAGAGTTAAATTTATGATTTTTACTGTTTTATAAAGTTAAAAACACGGTATACATGTTCACGAATTCTAGTGATGATTTTTACATGCTAAATGTTGTTATATGATGATTCATATGTGTTAGAATATGTGATATGTTGTTTGGAAGCATGGATGGATTATTTGGATCAATTACGAAACAGAGAAAAACCTGAAGTTTGGCATCTGCTAGTCTCGCGGTCGACCGCTGGGCGTTTTGTCGAGCAGAAACGTCTCTGCTCTTTTCACGGTCGACCGGAGTGGCCTCTGCGGTCGACCGCGATACTGTTTGTGCATGCTTTTATTTTGTTGTGCATATTGTGTGTACGAATTGGTTACCTCGATTTATCCGGTATTAAATTTACAGTATGGAACATTTGTCTATATATGTGAGTGATAATATGATATCAGTTTAGACACGCACACTGAGATACGTGTGTTACTAGTATATGTGTACCTTTTCATTCATATGCATCATGGACGTTGGCATAAGTTATATATAGCATGCACTGTGACGCCCCTGGGTTCACACAAGGCTGCAGGCCAAGGTGAAACCAAGAATGTCAAACCTGCCATGCACCACACCGTGCAATAACATGTTTCACCATCACAATTAACATCTATCTAGTAGAATCAATAACAGGTGTAGATACAAAAGCAAGTAAAAGATAATACTCGAATAGCTGATGAAATCCAAATGATCAAATAGATATCTCATCATCCAACAAATGGGAATACATAAACAATGTCAGAATGAATACACTGGAGTACTAAACAAGTCTCAAATACAAATATTTGATGAAAAAGAAATAAGGCACACGGCCTTTACAACTTCTATGAAATAGTTCTCAATGTCTAGTCATCAACTACAGTGGAGCCCAAAATACATAATACGCGGCTAAAATGTAAAGTTGAACACTACAGTGATCCACTATCAACCTGCGACACTCCGTGCTCCTGGCTCGTGACCTGAAATGGGGAGGGACAACGAGCGTCAAAGCGCTAGCGAGTAACATCACAACCAACCCCCAAGGGAGTAGGGCTCGTTGTTATGAAAATACAGGTAATATACATATAAATCTAAACTCATTGATCTTACGAAATAAGGGTTTGAGTATTTAAGAATCTACAACACGAGAATAGGTACGTCGAACGAAATAATCCAAACAAGGAAACCCTCATGTATATACCTTACATCTCAAATTGTAAACTCCTAAATACCAAACCCAAGGTTCTAGTACAATAACAATGATAAAAGGAACTCAACGAACACCAGAGCATAATTACAGTGCTGTAACATACTCAACGTGAATATCGCAATATTCATTACATGAATATTGTGTCCAAACCTTCATAAGTGTCATGCCAAATCTACATAATCAGTATGTTGTGAAATGTGGAAATAATTACGTGCAGGGTGAGGAACCATGTCCGATATAAGAACTAGCTATCGTAGTTTTCCAAACTCATGGAGTAAGTGTCAATTGTCCAACACGAGGACGGAGAGGGATTATAGTCCAACACGAGGACTTCTATGGATTATAGTCCAACACGAGGACTGTAGGTTTAGTATAAGATCGCTACAAAGCAGGTAGTAAAATCTACTTATCAGTTTCATAACCAAATCAGTGTATATGTCCCAAATTCATACCCTCAGGTCATCTATCATGCATAGACACATAGTGGGACTAATAACCAGGTCAGATAAACCAGACAAACCCCCGAATAGGAGTAAAAATACCCAAAACACCAAATCTGGAAAAATCTGCAACAGAGGATCGGCGGTCGACCGATCCGGTCGACCGAACTCTGATACAAATCAGAACGGTCGCCCGCCAGAACCGTCGGTCGACCGATATTTGTCTCGGTCGACCGATTTTGAATCGCGGTCGACCGATAATTTATCGCGGCCGACCGAAATTCCCATTCGAGCTCAGCGGTCGACCGCGTCGGTCGACCGCCGAGCGGACAGAACCCAAATTTGGGTTTTCTGTCAGCTGCTAAACCTAGAAACCAAAGTTTGATCTGATGCAATAATATTTGCTGAAATAATCCCAACATCATACTGAAGATAAACAACCAAAATCAGGTTTTGAAAACTACTCTTTTAATAATCAAAATCATTAAGGAATAAACCAAAACGTTTAGATAGGTTGTAAAAACGTTTTAAACTCCTGTTAGATAAACTTTCAGATCCAGATCTCAGAAAACAACATGAGAGATTGATTCTTAAAGTTCCTATTAATAAGAACTCGTTTTTGTACGAAAATACTTCTTGGGCTCATCAGAAATCTCATGAAAAATCACAATAAAACAGTAAAACCAGGGGGGTGAGGGATTGGGCGAGATGATACTCGCCTTGGGTGCTGAGGGAAGCCCTAGATCCGAAATAGGTTGATCCCCTTGCTGGAAAACCCAGATCCCGCTGAAAAATATCCCCAAGAGCTGCTCCAGATCTCCCAAGTCCAAGCTGGGGTTTTGAGGAAGAAGAGGGAGGCTAGGGTTTTGGGTCTGGGATTCACAGGATCTCACTTGGGTTGAGTTGGTATAAATACCAACTCCCCAACCCGACCCGAAACCCAAAAGCCCAAAAAAAATGAAACCCGAAACCCGAAATCCAAACCTGGCAATTCCTCTCTGATTGCTGATCGGTCGACCGCGCCGGTCGACCGCGCCGGTCGACCGATCAGCACAAAAATGCCTTCTGCTAGCATTTTTTACATGCTGGCCATTTCTCAATCGATTTCTCTCATTTGTATATACACGTTGGGTTCCCAAACACTGATAAACATATATATCTTATATTTATATGGTTATTCGCCACAAGGGAAAACATTTACTATAGATAATTCACACATGTGTATACATATATACTATAGAAATTTTTGGGGTTTTACAATTCACATTGAAGTCCTCGTGTTGGACTATAATCCATTGAAGTCCTCGTGTTGGACTATAATCCACTAAAGTCCTCGTGTTGGACTATAATCCATTTCAGTCATCATGTTGGACGTTTACATATTTGACCACGTCTTGGACATTTGTTAAGCTATGAGTATGACACTTATCTAAATCAGGACATGACATGATTACATGAGATTTGGACATGATAGCTACCTAGACAGGATACGACACTTATGTGATATTGACCTTTGACACTTATATGATTTCGGCGTGACTTTTGATTAAGTATTGAGATGGGCTGTTTCTTTTAGTTTATTATTCATGTATTAGATTTCGGGTTTGGTAATTAGGGATTTACAATTTGAGATAAAAGGTATATACATAAGGGTTTCCTTGTTTGGATTATTTCGCTCGACGTACCTATGCTCGTGTTGTAATTTCCTAAATACTAAAACCCATTATTTGCTAGGAGTAATGATTTTAACTATTATGTAATAACTGTATTTTCTGTATACAACGAGCCCTTTCCCTTGGGGTTGGTTGTGATGTTGCTCGCTAGCGCTTTGACGCTCGTTGTCCCTCCCCCTTTCAGGTAACGAGCCAGAAGCCCGGAGAGTCGCAGGTCGATGGCGATGCACTTTAGCTTCAGCTGTCTATTTAGTTATATTTTATTTATGGAGCTCCACTATATACTTTGTTTAGACATTTGAGGACTTTATTCTAGATGTTGTAAAGGTTGTGTGCCTTATTTCCTTCACTCAGACTTGTTGTATTTGAGATTTGTTAAGAACTCCAGTTTATCCATTTCAGACATTGACTTTGTATTTCTGTATGTTGGATGATGAAATATTATTTTGATCTCTATCATTTCATCAGTTATCTCTTGTATTACCTTTTACTTGCTTTTGTACCTACACTTGTTGTTGACTCTACTAGAGTGATAGAATTGTGATGGTGAAACATGTTATTGCACGGTGAGGTGCATGGCAGGTTTGACATTCTTGGTTTCACCTTGGACTGCAGCCTTGTGTGAACCCAGGGGCGTCACAGTTGGTATCAGAGCTCTAGTTCCAGTATCCTTAGGATCATCCTGTGTCGAGTCGTGGAGCTAGAATAGAGTTTCTTAGGATTCATGAATAGAGTCCGTAAGGATTTCCTAGTATGAGTGAGGACGATATATGCGTATATCTCAAAATTTGAGAAAATTTTTTTTATGACGACTATTTTTTTTATCTTGATTGAAGGTATTTGCGTGAATACTATGTGTTATGAATTCGTATTGTTATACGTTATATATATATTTATTATCTCATTCACTGTGATAATTAAGCTCTTCTTTTGATATTATAAATATCAAAACGAGGATGTGGTCGAGGTAAAACTCGTACCTGGAGAGCTGGGCATGCAGAGCCGAGCCGTAGCAGGCTCCACAGTATTTGATCGATTTTATGGCACCGTTAGCAACAAGATCTTACAACACTCGAGGAGCAAGAAGTGTATTCGTTTACGTCAGCAGTACCACTTTCAGGAGTTCTATCACCAGTTGTACCCGTCGTGGAAGTTAAGAAGTAATACTTATGCAGGCACCACCACCACAGTCAGCTGTTTATAGAGCCGTAGAGCAGGAAGTTTAGCTCTGAAAGAATAAGAAAGATATCAGACAATAAGAGCACCAGAGTTTCAAGGCATACCAATTTCATTTGCATCCTATAAGGGAATGAGTATGTGAAGATTTCTTGAACGTCGACTTAGTACCAAGCAGAAGTTTGATGTATTCAATACTTAGGACATCGCTGGAGGATAGCAATGACATCAAGATTTTTGATGGGGCAACAATTATCACTATTTGGGGAGAATTTTAGTCACTACTTCCACAATTAGTTAAAGCTAGTCTAAGTAAAGTAGGGAGATATACCCGTAGTAAAGGAAGAACTCAGAATAGTAAATGACAATAGCAAGAGAACTATTATAAAAATCTAGAGAAACCTAGCAGCGGGAGAATGATTTTACCCCAGTAACAAGGACAATATAAGAAAGGAGCACAATATGACTCGAGAGCGCCGAAGCAGTGCAGAGTTCAGGGTACACGTTACAATTATAACAAGATTGAACAGAGAGCGAAGGACTTGTCGCAATACACTAGCAGGGAGTCATCATGATATAGGTCTTGGTCGACAGTCTCAGAGTCGTAATTTCAGCCAGCAGTAGGGAAATAGAGGCATTACTTGTTAATCTGAGGATTAAGGGTCAGCAGGCCATATTTGCATCATCCAGGAGATTTGCATTATCCAGCAGAGCCTATTCAGTAGTACCGCATGATCAGTGTACGAGCGGAGCTTTCTTCGTGATTTCCTTTTTAGCTCGGATCTAGTTTGAGTTAAGAAATTTGCTTATCTCTTATCTTTCATACCTTCGTTGATAGGTTTCAACTTGTAACACATTCCTTAGATATTCCGTTGTCAGTCTCTACTCCTCTAGAAGGAGTATCCCTTCTATCTGTAGGAGATGTGTCATCAGACTAGATGAGTCTGAGTTAGTCATCGAGTTGATCGTGTTGCTGATGTCAAATTTTGACATTTTTTTTCTTCTTGGTATGGATTAGCTATCATCATACCATGTTAGTATCGACTGTTTTACTAAAATAGTCAGCTTGTGAGCATTCGTTGGATTTATATAGACAGTAGCAACCTCATAGGGTGACCCGAAATGTGGGGTCATTTCTGGTATTCGTCGAGTAGGTGATGCTGAGGGACCGGAGTGCTGATTTATGTGAGACCGAAGTTGTCTCAGAGTATCAGGATGTCTTTCAGGACATACCTAGATTTCCTCCAGTGAGAGAGGTTGGTTCCTACATCGAGTTGTAGCTGAGCACAGTACCGATATCCCGAGCACCCTATCGTATGGCACCTGCTGAGGTGAGGGAGCTACATATAGAGTTAGATAAATGAGTTATTATCTTAGAGTATTACTCACTGGAGTATCTTTTATTTATGTGAATATTGATCCTCTTCGGGAGAATGAGGACGGTAACCCATGATTATGTGTAGATTTTTATGATGTGAACAAGTTCGCTATCTGGATTTAATAGGACTTATGTCTTGTTCGATCAGTTGCGCGAAGCGCAATGTTTCTCGAAGATTGATCTTCGTTTTGGGTTAATGTAGTTGCGAGTTCGGGAGATGGATTTTCCCAAAGTCATTTTTTTTCCTGATTCGATTTGAATCTTTTGAGTTTCTGGTTATGCCATTTGGGTTGACTAATGCACCCATGGCATTCATGGATTCAATGAACCGGGGTTTTCCGTCCCTTCTTGGACCAGTTTGTAATTTTCTTTATCAATGGTATTCTCATTCATTCGAGATCGGAGATAGAACACGAACAGTATCTACGGTTAGCTTTGAGGACTCTACAGGAGCATCAGTTATATGTCAAGTTCAGCAAGTGCAAGTTTTGGCTTTTAGGAGTCAGATTTTTCGGCCACATCATCAGCAGAGATGACATAGCAGTGGATCCAGCTAAGGTTACAACAGTTCTTGATTTAGAACCGCTGAAGACGGCGACAGAGATTCGAAGCTTCTTGGGTTAGCCGGTTACTACAGGAAGTTCATCCTAGACTTCTTGAAGATTTCGGCACCACTTACATGCCTTATGAAGAAGGGTGAACAGATCATCTGGAACACAGAGTGCCAGAAGGCCTTTAATGCTTTAAAAGCTAAGTTGACTACAGCACCAGTTTTGACTATTCCGAGCAGCGTCAGGACATTCGTGTCTACACAGAGGCATCGTTAGCAGGTTTGGGAGTCGTCTTAATGCGAACTCAGAGGGCAGTAGCGTATATCTCGTGATAGT
>BQKN01064807.1:0-10514 GCA_022839385.1 Asparagus kiusianus
TGTGATTTTTAGATAGCCTACAGAACCCCCTCCAAAGTTTTCGAAAGTTTGCGATTGACTGGGACGAATTTTCAGAATACTTTGGATTCCAAAGTTTAGCTGATTGATATTTCATCTAACCTTGCTGAACTTGGCTAATTGTAATCTGTTTGTACTCATCCAACAGACTTTTCAGTGGAGTCACCTGTTTCTTCTTGGCTTTAGTCACCTTGATAGTTGACATTAGCCTCCCTCTATTTATTTGGAACCATGTCTTGGCTATAAGCATAGAGGAATTCATGTGGTTGATTCAGAACGCACAGGTAAACTCCCTGTGCTATCGAACTGAAACGCAGAGTTAAATTCTGCGTTTAAAAGTTCAATTAATACAAACGCACAGGCGGATTCTCTGTGCTGGGGCATTAGAATGCAGAGCTGAACTCTGCGTTCAGAAACTCAAGCGACACAGACGCACAGGCCGTGTTTGGAGGGATTCTCGAATCCTGACCCGATTTGACAGCTCATAGCTGTCTATAAATAGACCGCCTTAGGTCAAATCAAAAGTCACCCGACTTTTTGCCTCTCCTCTTTCGGAAGATTTTTAATGAAGACTCTTCGTTTTCAACTCTGGTGATCTCGTTCATCTTCTCCGATTCTCCTCTATGGGTTCCAAGAAAAAGGCCGCTTCTCGCCCGAGATCTACTGCTGCAGCAGCGCCGCCGCCTCAGGCTCCACCCGTTGGTGGTAAGTACCGCCCCTCGTGGCCATCAAACTTGCTTCGGCGAGTTCTCTGAAAAAGCCTTGGGTGTATTGCCGTCAAACTTGCTTTAGCGAGTTTTCTGAAAAACCCTAGATGGGTTCTTGTAAACGAGGAAGACGACTCGTTTCGACCTTATAACGTAGAGTTAAGACTCTACGTTTTGAATTTGAAACGTCAGGGTCTGACCCCTGCGTTTATGGAATTTGAACGCCGGTTCTGGACTGTGCGTTCGAATGATTAACGCAGAGTTCGACTTGTGCGTTGACGAATTTTAAACGCCAGGCCTGAACTATGCGTTCGAGAGATTAACGCAGGGTTTGACCTTTGCGTTAATGAATTTTAAACGCCAGGCTTGAACTGTGCGTTCGATAGTTTTATTCCTTATAGGCTTAATTAAAGCTCCCTTTATTTGACTGATTGAATATTTCTTTCTTTTGGAGTACCTTATACCCGCGAACCTCTCAATCCTCGTCACCACTTTGGGCGTGAGGGCGGCGTGGATTTTAACATGCAATTCAATCTGCGTCAAGAACTCCCGATATTCCAAGATTCTGATACGGATCGTGTCACCTTGATCTCTGATCCAAGTACGGATATACTTAGGGTATTAGTTATGGATGCTAAGTTTGAGACTGGGTCGCGCAAGAAACTTGTCAAGCCAGATTTTTTATTTGGGGATCGTGTCACTATCTCAAAGGAGATCGTGCACGGCGGACACTATAAGTGGCTCAGGCAAATCGGAGACCGTCGCTTCTTTCTTCCTGACATGCACAGGATGTTTCCCATCTCCTATTACCAATGTGCTTCTGTTCCTCGTCACATGAATTGGGACTTGGTGAGAGAGCAAGATGGGGTAGCTGTTGGGGTTCTGACTCACAAGGGTGTACATACCGCTGGTTATAGTCGACAAGTGTCAGCCTTGGAACCCTGCTTATTCTCACGGGGATATCCTTTAGGAGAAACAGCTAGCCCAGCTAACACCTTCATGCGACGATTTTTGGCCATCAAAGGAGAATTTCCAACCGCAGTATTCTGAGCTCCTGGATGGGTACATTCCACCAAGGCAGGATGGTGGACACGAATGATAGAATTCGTGTTGACAGAGTTAAAGGGACCATTAGCTCAATCTGGGCTTAGTTGCCCTATTACGGCTACTAAATTTGGTATCGCTCTTAGTCCTTATAACTTCTTCGCCATTCTGGAGCGGTACAATCCAGAGACTTGCACATTTTTCACACCGGAAGGAGAATTAGGGTTCTCCCTACATGAGATGTTTGATGTCTCAGGTCTTCCTTTTGGAGACTTACCATATGAAGAGTTTATCCCTGGATCAAGTGAGCTAAAGATTTTGAAGGAGACGAACCCCGAGGTATATAACACTCTGTGGGAGGTGATATGTCATTTTCAAATCTGTAGTCAACTGACAGGAGCACGTGGTTGTGGCATCAAATAGCTATCTTAGGCTGAGTATCTTTTCCAGAATTTATCTGACAAGGTTGCCATCGTGTCTCGTCGGAAAGCGAGCACTCCTGAGACCATTCAGGCTTTGATTAATGACGCCATCGTTCACTATGTTAGCGAGGGAATAGAAGATGATTTCCCCGCACAAACTGAATTTGAGAGCTTCCACCACCAGGCAGCCATTCCCATTTCTGATATGGCTTTATTGGCGGGTTTTCTCATGCTGTGGCTAAAGCGGTGTGTGGTCCCCACCAGGCCAATAGATGCTGTGATGATTGAGGTAGCTTATCCAGCTGTCCTCTTAGCTTACGGGAGGCCTATAAATCTACTTTCAGCCATGACGTGTTGTCTACAGCATGGCTTGAGGGAATTGTGTCTCGAGTTTATTCAAGTGAAGGAGATAGACTCTGAAGGAAGGAAAAGTTTGGTGACCCCAAATCCTCGAGTACCATTGCCGTACACTTACTTAATGGCTTGGTACGTCTCGCATTGTGCACATTTGATGAGCGCTCTATCTTCTACGGATGAAGGCTTCATCCCTTTCGTGCAGAGATTATAAAAGGCTACTTGGATAGGCACTTACGTAGTGAAGGTCCGTCAGATCTTGGCAAGGGACCTCAGCTACGACATCTTCCGCTGCTTCCCGGATTTTGAGGGTGGAGGGTATGGACAGGTATTCCAAGATACCGCTAGTCCTAATGGTTTTACCCGTTTGGACAGGGGAGTTTTCCACTGGCTATTAAATATTAGACCTGGTTATCTCCTCTTCAGGCAAAATGACAAATGTATAATTGAGCCCTATCAACCGTATCGATTTGCTCGACAATTTGGATACGACCAACTATACGTTGGAAATCCAAGGAACCAACTTTCGGTTATGGGCAACATATACGAAGGAGCTCGAGCCTGGTATTATTCCACCGCAGGTTGCACTGGGGCTACCTTTAGATTACCCCACAAAACACCTAATTCTTTTCTCTCCGCGGCTTTCTGTAACTGGTATCATACAGCTTCTACGATACCAGATTATAAACTATACTCTTCGGGTCTTCGTGAGATTAGAAAGATGTATTCATCCCGGAAAGGAGCTCGTGTGTCTCGTCTGAAGGGGATCGACGAGTTTTTACATTTTGAAGATGAAGCTGAGGAAGAGGAAGGGGAACTAGGATTAGAGAGTGCCCCGGTAGTGAATCCAACGGCTGCTGAAACTCCAAGGACAAAAGCAACTGGAAAGAGGGCTCTGACCGAAGCAGAAGAAGCTCGATATGAGAAACGTACTCGCAGAAAGCTACTAATAGACCCTCCTGCCGAGAAGCTGATGGGGGATGCTTTTAAATCTACCGGCAGAGGGGATGAGCAAGAACCCATTCCTGCAAGTCGTCCCGATCGCACAGGTCCTCATTCTGAGGGTGTTACATTTTCTGAAGAATTTTCTTCTCAATGTCCCTTGGATCCGGAAGAAGGTGGAGATGAATCCCTGATTGAGAATATGGGGGCTCCCGATATCTCACCATTTCCAGATCAGACTCCTGGTGCTGCTTCTTCACCTGCAAGGGTACTACCTACAACGTCTTCATCTGAAGGGGTTAAACTGCTTACAGGTGAACCGGCGTCGGAAGAACTTGTACATCTTAATGAGAGCCAGTCTCCTGCTTCCTCTGCACTATTGCCACATTTGGGGACTATTATTCCTAGTCCCACGACTGGCCGGCTGACACAAGTGGATACGAACGCGAGCTCTCCTGGACTTTCAGCTGCCGACGATGATGAACCATTAGACTATGGGAGCTCGTCTCACCATGATGACGCTGATGAGGATGAAAGTGATGATGATGATTTTCATGCTTGGGCGGATCAACCACCACCACCTTCTGACAAGGCGTCTGGTTATCTTCCTTTTCATCCTACCGGTAGAAATTGCACACTATGATTTCTCTGGTGTCTCTTTATTTTATACTGATTGCTCTTTTGTGTAGGTTTTCTAACTCCTGAGACTGCTGATACGTCATCGTCTCTCCACCCACAAGCAGCAGACGTTCCTCCCTCTGAATCAATGCCGGTGACAACAAGTTCTTTACCAGAAGAACCTCTTTCGCTGACGATTCCTCTCAAACCTGTAGGGACAGAGATGGTGCTAAGCTCAGCCCAAACAGGGGCACTCATGGTTCTACCTTCTAGTCCCTCGCAACTGGACGTCACCATAGCTTCTCCAACTTCCTCACGGTCATCACCCACTTCTCCTGCATCTGGGTCTATGCTTTTAGGCTCTCCATCGATATCTCCGATGAAGTCTCTAAGTCCAGTGGCCATCCCTTCTATTCTAAAAGTTCTTCTATGACCGTTGGAAGACATGATGAAGATAGCAATTGAGGAGATCAGTGCTAAACGAGCTTCGTTTGATTTCTTTAAACCAATGCTCATGCACTATTTGAATGGCATTCGGTATTTGGATGACGCTCGATTGTTCCAGCATTGCTCCGAAGGTATATCTCGGTTGGAAAAAGATCTGAGGGCTTTGGAAGAATTGCATCGAGCTGATCTTGCTGCTCAGACTGCGTCAGTCTTTAATAATCTTAAAGCTGAAGCGGCCCGCCAATACGAGACTTTTCAAGAAGCCATCACTGAAAGGGAGCTTGAAATTGCATCCTTACAGGGGCTATGCATACAGAAGCAACATGCTGTGGACGATTCTAGTGCTGCCATTCAAGCGTCTCGTACAGAAATCGATCGCCTTAGGATGGAATTGGCTCGGCACGAGGCAGAGCTAGCGCGAGAGGAAGGGATCTTGGTGAAGCTCAGGTTAGAAAGCGTGAAAACTTATGCCACTTACCGTTCGTCGGTGCAGGACATTGAACTTCTTCAAAAGCAAGCTAGTGCAATTGAGTCGGACGACGGCGTCCTTATGAAGAAAGCCGAGGTGATGGTGCACACCGCTCACGAAGAAAAGTTAGCTGCTATTAAATCCCGGCTTTTGTATTTCACTTTTACTGATCCAGAGGCTTAATCATGTAGTGTTCTTTTTGTTTGATAAGAACAGGGTTTTTGTATCACTCTTCAGTATTTTTGGTGATAATAAAAAGAGTGATTCTGGTTTGCCTCTTTCCATTGCATGTGCCGTGTTCTGACTTGCAACAATGGAACTATATGAAAAATATCCAGTCTTTTAAAATTTTCTTCATTATCATCTAAGATAATTCTAGAAGAACTTAACTTGTGGGGGGATGTGAACACTCGTTATTCCTTTGCAGAAGAATTAACTGGTTCAAACGGGTTAAAGATGTCAGGGATTATAACCTGACATGCGAGCAATTGCAATTAGAGCAATTTGAGGACTTATCACTCTATTGAAGAGAGTCGATAAGTGGATTTTTGTCAGAGGTGTAATGTTAACGTGACAAGAAAAATACTGCTATAGAAGCAATTTTGAGGACTTATCGCTCTATTGAAGAGAGTCAATAAGTGTATTTTTGACAGAGGTGTAATGTTAACGTGACAAGAAAAATACTGCTATAGAAGTAATTTTGAGGACTTATCGCTCTATTGAAGAGAGTCGATAAGTGGATTTTTGTCAGAGGTGTAATGTTAACGTGACAAGAAGAATATTGCTATGGAAGCAATTTTAAGGACTTATCGCTCTATTGAAGAGAGTCGATAAGTGGATTTTTGTCAGAGGTGTAGTGTTAACGTGATAAGAAAAATATTGCTATAGAAGCAATTTGGAGGACTTACCGCTCTATTGAAGAGAGTCGATAAGTGGATTTTTGTCAGAGGTGTAGTGTTAACGTGACAAGAAAAATATTGCTATAGAAGCAATTTGGAGGACTTACCGCTCTATTGAAGAGATTCAATAAGTGGATTTTTGTCAGAGGTGTAATGTTAACGTGACAAGAAGAATATTACTATGGAAACAATTTTAAGGACTTATCGCTCTATTGAAGAGAGTCGATAAGTGGATTTTTGTCAGAGGTGTAGTGTTAACGTGACAAGAAAAATATTGATGTGCTTTGAACCCATCTAAGGGGACTTAGCATCTTGCTGGGGAAACTTTGCTAAGTGATTTATCATCGGAGTGATGACTTACATCACTTGTGATTCGAACAAGATTTTGAAAATTTTACCGCTCTATTAAGGAGAGTCGATAAATTGGATATTTACTACTCCATTAGGGAGAGTTAGTAAATTAATCATGATTAGTGGATTTTGACAGAGGAATTATTGTTACGATGATGTAAGCTAAATTCAAGCTCTGTAGGGATGACATTCGTCTGAGATGTAATATTAACCCAACGGGGATTTAAATTCTGCTGAAGAAATACAGAGATTTAACAATGCCCTGTTAAAAGAGGTCATGAACTTAAGAAGTAAGTATCATGTTTTGCTAATACAAAGGTGGATCCTTTGCTTAGGACAATCGCAACATAAATAGCGACTCTTGCGTTTGAGGTTCGAAACCCAAAGTTAAGAATCATTACAACGCAGGTCTAGGCTTGGCGTTAAAGAAAAATTGAACGCAGAGGTGAATCCTGCGTTAAAGTCTAACCGACTTTATCTGTTAACGTGAAAAATCACGCTTTAGATTCGGTTGGGATTCTTTCTTAGAGTCCCGAGCCGATTTAACAGCCCGACGGCTGTTATAAATAGGCCTTGTAAGGTCACATCAAGAGTCATTTGACTCTTTTGCCTTGCTTAGTTCCAAGAACGAGATTTCTCGTTTTAATTTCGGTCGATTCTCCGACGAACTCCGTCTTCTTCAATCTACCGTCTGCATAGCGTCCAGGAGGATGAGTGCGGGTTCCAAGAAGATCGTCAAGGTGGCTTCGGAGGTGTCGTCGGCTGAGAACACTGGCGATGCCGCTGCTCTGATGAGCGCTTCGGCATTGTTGTCGCTGTTACATGGACCCCGTTGCTGTGGTAAGTGGCGGCCATGGCAACTCGTTTCGACAAGTTTTTTGTAAACCCTAGATGGGTTCTCATCAACGAGGAAGATGACTCGTTTTCTCATCAGAAACGCAAAGTTACGGCTCTGTGTTATAAATTGGAAACGCAGACTTAAAACTCTGTGTTTAAGAAACATAGAGCCCAGTCTCTATGTTAAAATTAGGAACGCAGAGTTTGGGCTCTGTGTTAAAAAAAAGAAAACGCAGACTTAAGACTGCGTTTAAGGAAACATAGAGTTAAGACTCCTATGTTTGGATATGAAGTTTGAACGCGGGTCTTGACCTCTGCGTTTAAATATTATAACGCAGGGCTCAACCTCTGCGTTCAAATGTTGATAACGCAGGGTTTGACCTCTGCGTTCAAATGTCTACGTTCAAATGTTGCTACAAGGGTTGGCCCTTGTATTTAACGCTTGACACGTGGAATTTGTCTTTCGTATTAGCAATTTATTTCTGCTACTAACCCTTGCTTCTGATTTTACAGTGCTTTTTCCCAATGTGCCACTTCTACCGGAGCAGCATTTCAACTACACTGATGATCCAGAAGTGGGGAGAGCTTTTGGTCTTCGCAAAGAAATTCCTTTGTGCACTTTTCCGAGCTTGGAACGGACACACTTGATTAGGTTTGCTGGGAGTTCCACTCTTAGAGCTCTGATCACCGATGTGGATTTAGAGACTCCTGCGGGTCTCGATCAGTTTGTCAAACCATCATTTTTGTTCGGAGACCATATATCCGCCGATGGGCAAGTTGGGTGTGTAGAGGACTCCCGGATGTTGCGAAGAGTCGGCGATCGTTTACTTTCCCTTCCAAGTATGAAGAGAATGTACCCACTTTCCTACTTCCTGAGTGTTGGTGGTCGCAGGGGCCTGGCCTTTGATCTCATCAAGGAGAAGGAGAACATCTCGTTTGGATCTGGTCGATCCTCTTGTGTTCAAATTGGCGGGCAGCTCAAAGGTTTGAGACCCGGTAGATTTGAGAAGAAAGAACTTAATCAGGAAGCGCCTCTTCCAGCGAACGTGTTCATACGTCAGTTTCTTGCTTATCGCGGGGAATTCCCTGCACAAGCTTTTCGTTCTCCAGGCTGGTTGTTCTCTGGAGAGGACAGCTGGTAGACTAGGATGGTGGATTTTGTCTTTGAGGAACTCAAGGAGCCTCTTGCTCAGTCTGGCCTTACGATATCAGTACAGGCTACAAGACGCGGGATCGTTCAGAACTATCCCTGCTTCTTTGCTATGCTGGAGCGGTACAATCCGGATAGCTGCACTTTTTTCACACCTGTTAGGGAGTTGGGATTTGCTCTCCACGAGATGCATGCGATATCGGGACTATCTTTTGGGCAAATGCCATATGAAGAGTTTGTCCCCACCACTGAGGAACTATCCATCTTAAAGACTGCTCATCCGGAAATTTATGACACTTTTTGGGAATTAATGTGTCATTTCCATATCTGTGCTCAAGTTGCCGGAACGCGCGGGAGTGGCCTTATGCATACTACTTGGGCGGATTATTTATTTTAGAACTTGGGTCAGAAAGACTCTAAGGTGACCCGTCTTGCTGTCAATTCCGCTGGGAGTATTAAAGCCCGCATCAGGGCTCCTAAGGCTACTTATAAGAATCAATGTTTAGAAGATGGATTCGAAGCTGGCAGCGAGTTTGAGAGCTTTCATCATCAAGCCGCCACTCCCATTTCTGACATGGCATTCTTTGCTGGTTTTTTGATGCTCTGGCTGAAACGGTGTGTTGTGCCGTCGAGACCGGCAGAATCAATCTTGGTTGAGGTAGTTTATCCCGCCGTTCTCCTGGCTTATGGGAAACCACTAAGTCTTCTCCCTGCGATGACGGGCTGCCTGCAGAGAGGTTTACGAGATTTGATCTCAGAACTCCTTGATGTCAAAGAGATGAATGTTGCCGGGAGGAAAGTCTGGAGGACTTCTCAACCCCGTGTTCCAATGCCCTATACTTATCTGGTGGCATGGTTTGTGCTGCATTATCCCTCGTTGATGATGGGGATTGTACATGATAATGAAACTTCTGTTCCTTTCATCCAGAGGCTTGAGTCGGCCACGTGGATAGCTATGTACATAGTCCGGGCTAGACAACTCTTGTCTTCGGAAAACAACTATGACCTTTTTTGTTGCCGCTCTTGTTTCGATGGGGCTGAAGAAGGAAATCCGAAGTTTGGCGATGTGGTTTTTGAAGGGTCCTCGCTTTTAAACATGGGGACTTTCCAATGGCTTCTTGTCATCAGAGTGGGCTACTTGGTCCTTCGACTAGGCGAGAGATGCATAATTGAGCCTTATATTCCTTCACGCTTCGCTCGACAATTTGGGTATGACCAGCTTTATGTTGGTAACCCTAACCCGTGACTAGCTCACATTGGGAATTTGTATGAAGGGGCTCGTGCTTGGTATTTCTTCCTCGCTCGAGGGACTCATGCACAATTTACTTTACCCAACTTGCCCCCTAGTTGTTCCGTCGTAGTGGACTTCCGTAATTGGTTTGATGAAGTCTCTCGAATCCCTGAATACGATGTATACACATCTTGCATAAACGAGATTCGGGAGTTCTATAAATCTAGAAGTGGTTCCGCTCGGACTCGACTACCGAGGATTGGGGATTATTTGTCGTGCGAGCGGAGGATGACTGGGGGTGAAGAAACCACAGAGAAAGCACCAACTATTGGGTCTCCTAAGGAAAAGGTAATGGACGAAATCCCAGAGGAAATACCCACTGTAGGCTGTCTAAAAATCACAATAGATAGCTGATTCCCCATCAAACACCGATGATGGAAGTTACAATTTGACGACTTCCAGAAGGCTATAATTTGAAAACTTTCACGTAGATCGCTGAAGGTTACAATCTGACGATCTTCATAACAACTGATGAAAGCTCTAATCAACGGCCTTCACAATCAACATCGGGAGTTACAATATGACGACTCTCATATTCTCAAGGAGCCAAGATGAAGATTACAAAATGACGATCTTTGCAACGCTTCGACAGAAAGAGACTACAAATCAACGGTCTCTTCAAATCAAGCTGCGGAAGTCCTCCCCGCACACCAGCATCAAGACGCACCGCGTTCATAGCCACGAACGCAGCCTCAACGCAGCTCAAGCTCGGCCACGAACGTAGCACAAACGCAGCTGCCATCCGCTGCCAAACGCAGCTCCCATCCGCTGCCAAACGCAGCTTCCAAGCTGCCAAACGCAGCTTCCATCCGCTGCTAAACGCAGCTTCCAAGCTGCCAAACGTAGCTTCCATCCGCTGCCAAACGCAGCTTCCAAGCTACCAAACGTAGCTGCCATCCGCTGCCAAACGCAGCTTCAAAGCTGCCAAACGCAGCTTCCATGCTGCCAAACGCAGCTTCAAAACT